>WNWK01003327.1:0-92500 GCA_009830355.1 Cherax destructor | reverse complement strand
CAGGAGCAGCAGATGTAAGAAAACATGCCCAACGTTTCACCCGCGCCGGGGATCGATTATATTTTAATTCTTTAATATCTGTATAATAGTCTAATAACACTCATCGCAGGCACATTTCTCTGTCTCCAGCCTCCTACTCGCTGCAATATTCAAAGGTCAGGCCTCACAACCCCATTAAAATGGTGACACCGATAAACTCTGAAATATTCCCCTTTCCATATTCATGAACAATTTTTCTTTCATTTCACAGATTCCTTAACATTATTGCTATTTTTATTCCCTCAAAAGCCCACCAGCTGATACCTCCACTCCCAAGTATCTGAATATATTCACTTACTCCATACTCCTTCCTTTCAATCTGACCAAAAGCTCTCATTCCATGTACTGAATATTTATTCTCATCACACTGCTATTTCCAGAATTCATTTTCTACCTCTTTTACACATCCTTTCAAGCTCCTTTACTATGCTGTACAGTTTCTCTTCTGAATCTCCCAAGAACTCAGTCACCTGCAAATGACTAACAAGTCCTACTATTAATGGTTTCTGCAGAATTTAATGGAGTTAGATTTACCACAGAAATGGGAGGAGAGTTTGAAATTACTACATTGACGAAAAATAAATTAGGTTTTCTACTCATTCTTAATTTTATTGGTATAGATTCAGGCGAATGCATTGTAACCTTTTATGCACATTTCTTCGATTTTTCAGCATTAATGAGCTAGAGTTTGATCACAAATCAATATCAGTCATACGAGTCCCACCAAACACCTCCAAATATTTTTTTTCTATAATTATTTCCATTACTAAAAGTCATTAGGAGAGGTTTTTTATTTAGTTAGATACTGTCAGTCAAGAGTCTTTTAATTCCTAAAATAGGGAGCCAGTATATACTCTCATCACATACCCACTGAAAGACATTTCTGGGTGTATAGATAACCTTCTGGGACACAATCTCAATAGGAAAACAAACGAGTATATCTCAAATATTGTTTAAGTAGTTGTTAAGTAGCCCATAGCAAGGAGTTGAGGTAGCAAGGAGTAGCAAGGGATGGAAAAGAGTGGCAAGGGGGTGGCAGGGGGTTGCAAGGGGGTGAAAAGGGGTAGCAAGGGATGGTAAGGAGTAGAAAGGGATGGCAAGGGGGTGGCAAGTGGTGCCAAGAAGTAGCAAGGGATGGTAAGGAGTAGAAAGGGGTGGCAAGGAGTAGTAAGGAGTGGCAAGGAGTAGCAAGGGATGGCAAGGAGTAGAAGGATGGCAAGGTGCAAGGAGTAGCAAGGGATGGCAAGGAGTAGCAAGGAGTAGCAAGGATGGAAGTGGCAAGGAGTAGCAAGGGATGGGAAGGAGTAGCAAGGGATGGGAAGGGGTGGCAAGGAGTAGCAAGGGATGGCAAGGAGTAGCAAGGGATGGGAAGGGGTGGCAAGGAGTAGTAAGGAGTGGCAAGGAGTAGCAAGGAGTAGCAAGGGATGGGAAGGGGTGGCAAGGAGTAGCAAGGGATGGGAAGGGGTGGCAAGGAGTGGCAAGGAGTAGCAAGGGATGTCAAGGCGTAGAAAGGGGTGGCAAGGAGTAGCAAGGGATGGGAAGGAGTAGCAAGGAGTAGCAAGGGATGGGAAGGGGTGGCAAGGAGTAGTAAGGAGTGGCAAGGAGTAGCAAGGGATGGCAAGGAGTAGCAAGGGATGGGAAGGGGTGGCAAGGAGTAGTAAGGAGTGGCAAGGAGTAGCAAGGAGTAGCAAGGGATGGGAAGGGGTGGCAAGGAGTGGCAAGGAGTAGCAAGGGATGGGAAGGAGTAGCAAGGAGTAGCAAGGGATGGGAAGGGGTGGCAAGGAGTGGCAAGGAGTAGCAAGGGATGTCAAGGCGTAGAAAGGGGTGGCAAGGAGTAGCAAGGGGTGGCAAGGAGTAGCAAGGGGTGGCAAGGAGTAGCAAGGGGTGGCAAGGAGTAGCAAGGGGTGGCAAGGAGTAGCAAGGGATGGCAAGGAGTAGCAAGGGATGGCAAGGAGTAGCAAGGGATGGCAAGGGGTGGCAAGGAGTAGCAAGGGATAGCAAGGGGTGGCAAGGAGTAGCAAGGTATTAAAGGGTGGCAAGGATACAAGGATCAAGAGTTACAAGATGGCAAGGTGTAGATTACCCAGGATACCCCAAAAAGTAGCAAAGGGGGGAGGGTGGCAAGGAGATATCATAGAAAGGGAGGCAGGTGGCAGGAGTATCAAGGATCAAGGTGGCAAGGGTACCCAAATTTGGGTTCAAGGTGGCACATCCATACAGTGCACAGTTTCAAAACATCTCAGCGATAGTCGATTGCAGGATAAAAAAAAGTCAAAAATGAAAAAAATGTCATAATAAGCATTTAGTACACAAGGAGTAGTAACTGTTTTGATAAAATAAATTAGGTCTAAGATCATAAGTGACTCATGCGTGGAAAGTTTCAAGAATTATAGTGCATGTCGATTCAGTCCTAGAAGATTTGTTACATTATAATATGAAAAAAATTATAATAATCATTTTAATACAAGATATGCATTATGTTTTGATAAAAAATAAATATAGATATAATATAAAAGATCATGAGTGAAATAGAAGAATATAGTAAGTGCAGTGTCAGAATATAGTCACATGAAATATCAATATATAAATATATATATATAAATATATATATATATATAATATATATATATATATATATATATATATATATATATATATATATATATATATATATATATACTATAATATATATATATATATATATATATATATATATATATATATATATATATATATATATACAGGACCAGTAACTATGAATCGACCCCTAAAGCCATAAATAGGCGAATACGTACACACACACACACACACACACACACACACACACACATCACAATGGATCAGAGAATATCTGACAGGGAGGCAACAACGAGTCATGGTACGTGACGAGGTGTCAGAGTGGGCACCTGTGACGAGTGGAGTTCCACAAGGGTCAGTCCTAGGACCTGTACTGTTTTTGGTATATGTGAATGACATAACGGAAGGGATAGACTCAGAAGTGTCCCTGTTTGCAGATGATGTGAAGTTAATGAGAAGAATCAAATCAGTCGAGGATCAGGCAGGACTACAAAGAGACCTGGACAGGCTACAAGCCTGGTCCAGTAACTGGCTCCTTGAATTTAACCCTGCCAAATGTAAAGTCATGAATATCGGGGAAGGGCAAAGAAGACCGCAGACAGAGTATAGTCTAGGTGGCCAAAGACTGCAAACCTCACCAAAGAAAAAGATCTTGGGGTGAGTATAATACCGAGCACATCTCCTGAGGCACAAATCAATCAGATAACTGCTGCAGCATACGGGCGGCTGGCAAACCTAAGAATAGCGTTCCAATACCTCACTAAGGAATCATTCAAGACTCTGTACACCATATACGTCAGGCCCATACTGGAGTATGCAGCACCAGTCTGGAACCCACACCTGGTCAAGCACGTAAAGAAATTAGAGAAAGTGCAAAGGTTTGCAACAAGACTAGTCCCAGAGCTAAGGGAATTGTCCTACGAAGAAAGGTTAAGGAAATCGGCCTGACGACACTAGAGGACAGGAGGGTTAGGGAAGACATGATAACGACATATAAAATATTGCGAGGAATAGATAAGGTGGACAGAGACAAGATGTTCCAGAGAGGGGACACAGAAACAAGGGGTCACAATTGGAAGTTGAAGACTCCTATGAGTCAAAGGGATGTTAGGAAGTATTTCTTCAGTCATAGAGTTGTCAGGAAGTGGAATAGCTTAGAAAGCGACATAGTGGAGGCAGGAACCATACATAGTTTTAAGACTAGGTTTGATAAAGCTTATGGAGCAGGGAGAGAGAGGACCTAGTAGCAATCAGTGAAGAGGCGGGGCCAGGAGCTATGACTCGACCCCTGCAACCACAAATAGGTGAGTACACACACGCCCCGATGGCATGGTGGCTAGCGCTCTTGTTTCACGCACGGAGGGCCGGGTTCAATTCCGCGGGCAGAAACATTTCGAAGTGTTTCGTTACACACACACAACACACATATACATACAACAGGCCTAGTGTCTAATCGACATGTGCCTAGGACAAAATGGTAACTAAAACACACACACACACACACACACACACACACACAAACACACACACACAAACACACACACACAACACACACACACGAGCTGAGTCTCGACCCCTGCAACCACAATTAGGTGAGTACACACACACACACACACACACACACACACACACACACACACACAGGTCCTGGTCCCCACCCTCACAGACCCCCCAAAACATAGTGCAGGAGAGGAAACTGAAGGTGTGGTACACCAACGCTGATGGAATAACTAATAAGTGGGAGGACTGGCACGAAAGAGTCAGAGAGGCATCACTGGACATCATAGCCCTCACTGAAACCAAGCTCACAGAATTGATAATAGATGCCATCTTTCCATCGGGATATCAGATCCTGAGGAAAGACAGAGGGGGTGGAGGAGTGGCACTGTTGATCAAAAACCGATGGGATTTTGATGAGCTGGAGAGAGGAGACAGAGGAGAAGCAAGAGATTATATAATAGGAACGCTGCGGTCTGGAAGTCCCAAGGTGGTAATTGCAGTGATGTATAACCCACCACAGAACAGCAGGAGGCCAAGGCAAGAGTATGATGAGAATAACAGATCGATGGTTGACACACTGGCAGAAGCTGCCAGAAGGGCGCATGCAAGCAGGGCGAAGCTACTGATCATGAGTGACTTCAACCACAAGGAAATCTATTGGGAGAACTTAGAGCCACATGGGGGCCAAGAAAAGTGGAGGGCTAAGATGATGGAGGTGGTACTGGAAAATCTTATGTACCAACTCGTAAGGGACACTACCAGAGAGAGAGGGGAGGATGATCCAGCGAGACTGGACCTAGTATTCACCCTGAGTAGCACAGATATCGAGGACATCACACATGAAAGTCCCCTTGGGGCCAGTGATCATATGGTTTTAAGCTTCGAATACATAGTAGAGCTACAAGTGGAGGGAGAAGCAGGAAGGGCCGGATGAATGAAGCCAAACTACAAGAAAGGAGATTATGTAGGCATGAAGAACTTCCTGCATGGAGTTCAGTGGGACAGGGAGCTAGCAGGGAAGTCAGTAAACGAGATGATGGAATACATGACAAATATATGCAAGGAAGCTGAGGAGAGGTTTGTACCCAAGGGTAACAGGAATAACGAAAAAGCCAGGATGAGCCCGTGGTTCACCCAAAGGTGTAGGGAAGCCAAAACCAAGTGTGCCAGGGAATGGAAGAAGTATAGAAGGCAAAGGACCCAGGAAAATAAGGAGAGCAGTCGTAGAGCCAGAAACGAGTATGCGCAGGTGAGAAGGGAGGCCCAAAGACAATACGAGAATGACATAGCAGCGAAAGCCAAATCTGACCCAAAGCTGTTGTACAGCCACATCAGGAGGAGAACAACAGTCAAGGACCAGGTAATCAGGCTGAGGAAGGAAGGAGGGGAGGTCACAAGACATGACCGCAAAGTGTGTGAGGAGCTCAACATGAGATTCAAAGAAGTGTTCACAGAGGAGGTAGAAGGGCCTCCAGAAAGGCGGAGAGGTGGGGTACATCATCAGGTGTTGGACACAATACATACAACTGAGGAGGAAGTGAAGAGGCTGCTAAGCGAGCTAGATACCTCAAAGGCGATGGGGCCAGATAACATTTCTCCATGGATCCTGAGAGAGGGGGCAGAGGCGCTATGTGTACCACTAACAACAATCTTCAACACATCCATCGAAACAGGGCGACTACCTGAGGTATGGAAGACAAGCAAATATATTCCCATTTTTTTAAAAAAAAGAGACAGGCATGAGGCACTAAACTGCAGACCAGTTTCATTGACATGTATAGTATGCAAGGTAATGGAGAAGATCATCAGAAGAGTGGTGGAGCACCTAGAAAGAAGCGAGCTTATCAACGACAGCCAGCATGGTTTCAGGGATGGGAAATCCTGCGTTACAAACCTACTGGAGTTCTATGACAGGGTGACGGCAGTAAGACAAGAGAGAGAGGGGTGGGTAGATTGCATTTTCTTGGACTGCAAGAAGGAGTTTGACACAGTTCCACACAAAAGATTAGTGCAAAAGCTGGAGGACCAGGCAGGAATAACAGGGAAGGCTCTGCAATGGATCAGGGAATACCTGTCCGGAAGACAACAGCGAGTCATGGTACTTCGCGAGGTGTCAGAGTGGGCACCTGTAACGAGCGGGGTGCCACAGGGATCAGTCCTAGGACCGGTGCTGTTTCTGGTATTTGTGATGGAAGGAATAGACTCAGAAGTGTCCCTGTTTGCAGATGATGTGAAGTTGATGAGAAGAATTCAATCGGATGAGGACCAGGCAGAACTACAGAGGGATCTGGACAGGCTGCAAGCCTGGTCCAGCGATTGGCTCCTGGAGTTCAACCCCACCAAGTGCAAAGTCATGAAGATTGGGGAAGGGCAAAGAAGACTGCAGACGGAGTACAGTCTATGGGACCAGAGACTACAAACCTCACTCAACGAAAAAGATCTTGGGGTGAGTATAACACCAGCCACATCTCCTGAGGCACACATCAACCAAATAACTGCTGCAGCATACGGACGCCTAGAAAGCCTTAAGAACAGCATTCCGACATCTTAATAAGGAATCGTTCAGGACCCTGTACACTGTGTACGTTAGGCCCATACTGGAGTATGCAGCACCAGTTTGGAACCCACACCTAGCCAAGCACGTAAAGAAACTAGAGAAAGTGTAAAGGTTTGCAGCAAGACTAGTCCCGGAGCTAAGGGGTAGGTCCTACGAGGAGAGGTTAAGAGAAATCGACCTGGCGACACTGGAGGACAGGAGAGGTAGGAGGGACATGATAATGACATATAAAATACTGAGAGGAATTGACAAGGTGGACAGGGACAGAATGTTCCAGAGATGGGACACAGCAACAAGGGGACACAGTTGGAAGTTGAAGACTCAGATGAATCACAGGGATGTTAGGAAGTATTTCTTCAGTCACAGAGTGGTCGGGAAGTGGAATAGTTTGGGAAGCGATGTAGTGGAGGCAGGTTCCATACATAGCTTTAAGAAGAGGTATGATAAAGCTCATGGCGCAGGGAGAGTGACCCAGTAGCGGCCAGTGTAGAGGCGGGGCCAGGAGCTATGTCTCGACCCCTGCAACAACAACTAGGTGAGTACACACACACACTAGCCACTAGTACTGGGTAGGGCATCTCTTTGCCCCCAGAACAGCCTGAATTCCTCGTAAACAATCCTTGGATATCCTCTTCTATGGTGACATGGTAGCATCACACAGTTGCTGCAGATCTGTCGGCTGCACATTTGTGCTGCGAATCTCCCGTTTCACCACATCACAAAGGTTTACGACAAATTCTGACCCTACCATCTGCATGTCGCTCCAGAAATTGCGATTCGTCAGACCAGGCAATGTTTTAAAATCTTCATTTGTCAAGGTCTGGTGAGCCTGTGCCCAATGTGTTCGTGTTCTAGCTGGCAGAAGTGGAAACCGGTGTGGTCTTATGTTGCCACAGCCCATGATTTCCAGGCTTTCCACTGCTCTGATTTACCCTTACCATGGAAAATTATTGAGCTGTCAATTTCTCTAAGGGCATGGAAAGCCATCTATCTCGACCCAACCTATGAGCTATAGGACCTGTATTCAAACACTAAAAATGTATTCTGGTGCCCATGCCAACCCAAAAAGTCGCAATTAATCTTGTTAACGGGATGAAATACCTGGATGAGAACATCAATGTCAACTGGTCTAATGAGAATAGATTTTTGCAGCCAGTAAGTGCATCATCGGCTGCGATGATGCACTTACAAGAAATAAAAACTGGATTGGAGTATAAAGCGAATTTAAACCACACAATAGAGCAAAAAATTAAGGTGAAGGGAATGGGAGTGATAATGAAAAAGAATGTGAAAGGTCACTACAATATTTCCATCACATCTGCTAAGAAAATGATAGGATGAATAAAGAGAACCTTCAAAACTAGAGATACCAAGCTAATGATGATTCTCTTCAAATCGCTTGTTCTCTCTAGGCTGGAATATTGCTATACACTAATGGCCCCTTTCAAGGCAGACGAAATTGCAGAGAACTTTCACAGCATGTATATGTACAATGAAGCACCTAAATTACTGGGAACGGTTGAAGTCCCTTGACCTCTACTCCTTGGAATGCAGGCGAGAAAAATACACGATAATATACACTTGGAAAATCCAAGAGTGACTAGTCTCAAATCTGCAGAGTGAAATGACTCCCTATGAAAGCAAAAGACTCGGCAGGCGGTGCAAAATCTTCCCAATGAAAAACAGGGGCGCCGTAAGCAGGCTAAGAGACAACACAATAAGTGTCAGGTGCCCAAGATTGTTCAACTGCCTTCCAGCATACATAAGGGGGGATTACCAATAGACCCCTGACTGTCTTCAAGAGGGAGCTAGACAGGCACCTAAAGTCAGTGCCGTATCCCACCGAGGCAGGGTGACCTAAAACGAAAAACAAAATTTTTAAGAAAAAAACGAAAGTTTTTTCAAATTTAGTAATTTATACAAGAGAAGGGGTCACTAGCCCCTTGCTCCTGGCAATTTAATCGCCTCTTACGACACACATAATTATTATTATTAATTACTTGGAAGAGGGGAACTGCTTCTTTTGATCGGATCCTCTACAGTATTGCCGAAGTGTACGTGATCAAGAGGTTTTCAAAAAACATCTTGCTCTGCTCATTCTTCCTTTGCTTCAGGTTCACGTACAGACAACGCAACTCTGTATTTAAGGGTGTGGAGATTGTCATTAAAGACTTTAAGTGGACTGTTCAATTCTTGGAAATCTGCACCGACGAAGTCACTTTTTTTTTTTTTTTTTTTTTTAGGAACCATATCTGGTAGCTGGGGTAATCTTTGTGGTGTACCTGGAGTTTACCTGGAGAGGGTTTCGGGGGTCAACGCCCCCGCGGCCAGGTCTGAGACCAGGCCTCATGGTGGATCAGGGTCTGATCAACCAGGCTGTTACTGTCGGCCGCACGCAAACTGACGAACGAATTCGTGACTGAGGAATACCCATGTAATTAGAGATATTTTGGGCCCTGCAGCCATTTATACTTCCCGTAGCTCGATTGCTAGAACACTCAGCTCAGCACTGAGGTCCGGGGGTCGATTCCCCGTACGAGTGGAAACATTAGGACGTGTTTCCTTACTCACCTGCTGTCCATGTTCACCTATCAGTAAAATAGGTACCTGGGTGTTAGTCGACTGGTGTGGGTCGCATCCTGACAAAACTGACCTAATTTGCCTGAAATGCTCTGCATAACAAGCGGCTTTCTATATACAGCTAGGCCTGTATACCTTGTACATGTACGTGTAGAAATATTTTATAATTTTATTAATTATTATTATTATTATTATTATTATTATTATTATGAGTACACTGAGAGACAAGACTATTCAACAATACATGGACATAATATGAAAACTATAAAAATATATATAGAAGACAGTGGAAGATAATATTAGGAGTCCGTCAGCCTAGAGCAGGTGATGAGCACCGTAATCTTGATGAGTTATCCAAGTAAGCAATGTATCTTCACCGTATGTATTAAGCCATTTTCATTTAATTTCTTTGCCTATGTTACAAAGAGGTTGATCATACAGTGGAGAAATTTATGTTGTAATGGGTCATCTTGTACATTGTTTTTTGCATGTTCGACTAAGACACCCATGATGCATGACGGACATGAATTGCTTCTGTGGAGTTGGGGTTACCTATGACGACACATACTTGTTGCAGATTTTGTGACTCTTAACAGTAAATTCTTCTTAAGTACCCTTTTAAAGGTCAATAAGACCCCTCTTCCCTGTATCAGGTAAAAGTAAGTCTTTTCTTGAAGGCATAGCATGAAGGACGTGGTCTTTGAAAGGCATGTTTTCTTGACTGTCCTGAAAATCACTGTCAGGGTGTTGAAAATGGATATAGCAGTACCCTGAGTGGTTCTCGAATTAAGATTGTTACCTACGTTGTCCACGGCATAAGTTGTGAAAATATTGGAGTGCTGCATTATGGAGATCATCTGAAACGTCAAAGGCACAATCACTGGACACGGATACTCTTAAAACTTGTTTAGGATGGTGATTAGTTTGTTTGACCTGGTTCCTGAGTGAATAAGACTACCGAGAGATAACATAGTGAATTTTTGAGTGTTGGTGTCTCTGACTTCTACAAGAATTAAATGGCATCACTTGTGAAACTGCGAAAGTTGCCTGATAAATACTGAATTATTATATTTCTTATTTCTATTATTATTATTATTATTATTATTTCCATTATTTTTATTTCCATATTTATTTCCATTATTATTATTTCCAGTATTATTATTTCCATATTATTTACATTATCATCATTATTGTTATTTATCATTATGATATGATTACCTCTTACCAAATTATTTTCCTTCACTTTCCCTCAGAAAGTCTTAAAAGATCACAATGAAAACTTCCTCTTTAAGCTCCTCATGATGCAACAAGTTTAGATGTCCTAGTCACAAATTATTTTCTAACACAAATTATGTACGTTGAGGGCTGTATCCACCAGCCCGACGGTACATGGCCTGTGAGTTTTAGAACTTGTCTGTCATAAGCACTAGAGCCGTTCTGTGATTTGTTTACAATGGTGCTGTTGGCAGAGCAGCTGTTATGGAGAGCAATAACTTTCATGCAGAAAATGATGTGCGCATCAACAATTGGGCTTCCACCCATCAAACCGAACTGTTTGCTATTCTACTTGCACTCAAATGTGTCTATGTACCTCAGTTGTGAGTTATTTATTTATTAACACATCGGCCGATTCCCACCAAGGCAGGGTGGCCCGAAAAAGAAAAACTTTCATCATCATTCACTCCATTACTGTCTTGCCAGAGGGGTGCTTTACACTACAGTTATAAAACTGCAACATTAACACCCCTCCTTCTGAGGGGTGATTCTCTATAAATGTCTTTACCCCCACGACATGCTCGTGTCAAATGTTAGACACAGGTATGGTACTGTAGACAGTGAAGGCAAAGTGCACCAGGTGTGGGCGTTCCCTCTCACAATGGCCTTCAGGTAAGTGATAAAACTGATGAATTCGCAAAGGAATATATTTTCCAAGAGGAAGGAGATTACACCTTCAGGCAGTTAACTAGTAGTATGAGGACAATATTATGAAAAAATAACCACAAGTGAACTTCACTGACTTGAGACAGAGGGAGAGTGACACCTGTCGATCTACCAACATTCTATCTTGCAGAAAGAGCCACACATCTATCGCCCATCTAACAAACTCAAAGAACTCCTGGATATCACTACTACTCGGCTTCGTCAGGCTACAAGTACCTCTGGGAGTTTTGACCAGTAGCTGATGTAGACCTAACTAAATGTAAACTTTGTCAGGAGAGTTATTGTCACGCTCTGTGTCACTATATGCGTGAATGTGAAATATTCATAAATTCAGAAAACAACTCGAAATGTTCATAAATGTTCAAGAAATGTCAAGGCATTTTTATCTGCAAATGTATATTAAGAGCCATTCTCCTAAAATACCTAACTTTGCTTATTGTAAAAACATTAATCACTTTAATTTATCTAAATGCAACAGTCATTTGTGTGTAGTTATAAGTCATTTACAATACAACAGGTAAAGCAAATGATTTACAACCACACAAAAGCTAAACTGCAATGTTTATGTGACTGAATTCATGACTATGTAAACAGCTCACTACTATTCTTAACAATTCTTAATTTTTTAATTAATTAATTGTCATTGTAACTTGCTTAACTCTCAGAATGTTAGGGTCACTCCAGGGACCCAATATGGGCCTCTGTAATCTTCTCGACTACCCCTTCCCTGAACGGGTCTGAGGTGAATAATTAAGCTATCAAACCAACACTCGCTCACACAACACAACACACTACCCCACGCAACACACTACCCCACGCAACACACTACCCCACGCAACACACTACCCCACGCAACACATCAATTCTAAACAAGCGTAGTGCAAATTACCTTCCTCCGGTACTCCTCTCGGCTGGGGACACGTATAAGATCCCTCGAGTCGTCTACCAAACAAAGCACTGTATATGGCCAGTCTTGAGTTCTTCTCACAGGTGAGAGTGAGATCTCCAGGCACACACGTTATCTTACTGATGAACGTTTCTGTAAAATGATATTTGTGATAAAAACTAGGCCATAGAAATTTAAAATTCTTATTGTGCAAAAAGTAATGAAGAAAATTCCTTATAATTAAATTGGGAATGATGCATCAAAGAGAAATTTCGAGGCTTCTAAACCTTTGGACCCTATTACACTTAAGAGCGATGGATTGTTGATCCAGGACAACAGAACTAACCTCCCATTCCCCAGGCACTGTATGACCCACTACGGGTTAAGCACTTCACAAATATAATGGCAATGGAGTGAAATAAACATCAACATAGTTGAAAATTATGTAAAATATTGACTAGTTGACGAGTAAGACACATATTTAACAGTTGGATATCTTTATTCTCGAAATGCTTCGCCTACACAGTAGACTTCCTGAGTCAAATAAACAGTAGAATGTATTGTAGGAGGCTACTGCTGCTGCCTATAATATTGTGTTGGAGAAATTTTTGAAGAATAAAGACACCCAACTGTTGCACAAATTGTCTTGCTCATCAACATTGTCAGTGGTGTTACAGTGGTGTGGTAAGGTGCTTGTTGTCAGTGGTGTTACAGTGGTGTGGTAAGGTGCTTGTTGTCAGTGGTGTTACAGTGGAGTGGTAAGGTGCTTATCAGTGATGCTACAGTGGTGAGGTAAGGTGCTTGTTGTCAGTGGTGTTACAGTGGTGAGGTAAGGTGGTTGTTCTCAGTGGTGTTTCAGTGGTGTGGTAAGGTGGTTGTTCTCAGTGGTGTTTCAGTGGTGTGGTAAGGTGCTTGTTGTCAGTGGTGTTACAGTGGTGTGGTAAGGTGCTTTTCAGTGGTGTTACAGTGGTGTGATAAGGTGCTTTTCAGTGGTGTTACAGTGGTGTGATAAGGTGCTTTTCAGTGGTGTTACAGTGGTGTGATAAGGTGCTTTTCAGTGGTGTTACAGTGGTGTGATAAGGTGTTTTTCAGTGGTGTTACAGTGGTGTGATAAGGTGTTTTTCAGTGGTGTTACAGTGGTGTGATAAGGTGCTTTTCAGTGGTGTTACAGTGGTGTGATAAGGTGCTTTTCAGTGGTGTTACAGTGGTGTGACAAGGTGCTTTTCAGCGGTGTTACAATGGTGTGGCTTGTAAGCCAGTGAATAGTATTCTCCCTTTCCTTGGATTGAATCTGATTGCCTGACATATACCCAGGCGCTACATGACCCCTACGGGTTCAGCGTGATCCTACAATTGTAATAATATTAATGATCACAATGAGATAACACGCTAAAGAGCAAGTGTATCCGCCCTTTAACCCAGCACTGAGTGACAAGACCTTTAAAGGGTCGTCAAGGTGCCTTAATACTCGTGAAGGGCCCATCCCATTCCTCAAGCTCTGGTTGGCCCTTTCGGGTTTAGTGTTTAATGATGAACATGTAGGGCCTAATTCGGACTGCAAATACCAACAGTCTAACTGACCAGTTGTTAGCCAGGAAGCCTGCTCAGAGGTCGAGCTGTGGGCGCGAACTATTAGTCAATATTGCCTCTTTAACGTACCACTGATAAAACCTGAAAGGTAATTGACACATTTTATGTCATGTAAATTATGTTTGTCATACAGGGGAGGAGAGGGAAGAGAGGGAGAGGAGAGAGGGGCAGGAGAGAGGCAGAGGAGGGCAGGAGAGAGGCAGAGAGGCAGGAGAGGGCAGGAGAGGGCAGGAGAGGAGGGCAGAGAGAGGGGCAGGATAGAGGCAGAAGAGAGGCAGGATATAGAGGCAGGAAAGAGAAAGGCAGGAGAGAGAGAGAGGCAGGAGAGAGGCAGGAGAGAGGCAGGAGAGGCAGAAAAGAGAGGCAGAAGAGAGAGGCAGGAGCGAGAGGCAGGAGAGGGAGGCAGGAGAGGGAGGCAGGAGAGAGAGAGGCAGGAGAGAGGGGCAGGAGAGAGAGGGCAGGAGAGAGAGAGGCAGGAGAGAGGGAGAGGCAGGAGAGAGTGCTAGAGTGTAAGGACTCACCTGGACGACACTTGTAAGCCACTTCTATATATTTTCGTATGTCTGGACAAGGGTCGATGTCGCTGAAGGTGTGCGGCACTACGTCGATCTGGCACTTCTTCTTGTGTTGGCACTTCATGATGACCAGCTTGAGCGTCTTGTACTGTGCCACAACACAACAATCAATTATTCTCTCTCTACGGTAACTGTCCCAACGTTCTCTCTCTCTCTCTCTCTCTCTCTCTCTCTCTCTCTCTCACACACATACACACACACAGGAACGCACGCGCGCCCACTCACGCACACAGAGACAGAATCCACACACAGCTTTAAGAAAAGTATGATAAGGCTCATGCAGCCAGGAGCCGAGTCTCAACCCTTGCAATCATAATTAGGCGATTACACATCCACAAGCACGCAACGCACGAATACACACACAGGCGCGCACATATACTCCCACACACTCATACATACATACACACACTCGATCTCTGCAACCTCAAATAAGCGAGTACACACACACACACACACACACAGGAATTCAGAATAGGGAGGTATACCAACAAGTGCTGGATGAAATACACACAACCGAGGAGGAGGTGAAGAAGCTGCTATGTGAACTCGATACCTCAAAAGCGGTGGGACCGGACAACATTTCTCCGTGGGTCCTTAGAGAGGGAGCAGAGATGTTGTGTGTGCCACTAACACAAATCTTCAACACATCCATTGAAACTGGGCAACTACCTGAGGCGTGGAAGATGGCAAATGTAGTCCCAATTTTTAAGAAAGGAGACAGACACGAGGCATTAAACTACAGACCTGTGTCACTGACGTGTATAGTATGCAAAGTCATGGAGATCATCAGGAGGAGAGTGGTGGAGCACCTAGAAAGACACAAGCTTATAAACGACAACCAGCATGGTTTCAGGGAAGGAAAATCCTGTGTCACAAACCTACTGCAGTTTTATGACAAGGTAACAGAAGTAAGACACGAGAGAGGGGTGGATAGACTGCATTTTTGGACTGCAAGAAGGCGTTCGACACAGTTCCTCACAAGAGATTAATGCAAAAGCTAGAGGATCAGGCACACGTAACAGGAAAAGCACTGCAATGGATCAGAGAATATCTGACAGGGAGGCAACAACGAGTCATGGTACGTGACGAGATGTCAGAGTGGGCACCTGTGACGAGTGGAGTTCCACAAGGGTCAGTCCTAGGACCTGTACTGTTTTTGGTATATGTGAATGACATAACGGAAGGGATAGACTCAGAAGTGTCCCTGTTTGCAGATGATGTGAAGTTAATGAGAAGAATCAAATCAGTCGAGGATCAGGCAGGAATACAAAGAGACCTGGACAGGCTGCAAGCCTGGTCCAGTAACTGGCTCCTTGAATTTAACCCTGTCAAATGTAAAGTCATGAATATCGGGGAAGGGCAAAGAAGACCGCAGACAGAGTATAGTCTAGGTGGCCAAAGACTGCAAACCTCACTCAAAGAAAAAGATCTTGGGGGGAGTATAATACCGAGCACATCTCCTGAGGCACACATCAATCAGATAACTGCTGCAGCATACGGGCGGCTGGCAAACCTAAGAATAGCGTTCCAATACCTCACCAAGGAATCATTCAAGACTCTGTATACCATATACGTCAGGCCCATACTGGAGTATGCAGCACCAGTTTGGAACCCACACCTGGTCAAGCACGTCAAGAAATTAGAGAAAGTGCAAAGGTTTGCAACAAGACTAGTCCCAGAGCAAAGGGGGATTGTCCTACGAAGAAAGGTTAAGGGAAATCGGCCTGACGACACTAGAGGACAGGAGGGTTAGGGGAGACATGATAACGACATATAAAATACTGCGAGGAATAGATAAGGTGGACAGAGACAAGATGTTCCAGAGAGGGGACACAGAAACAAGGGGTCACAATTGGAAGTTGAAGACTCCTATGAGTCAAAGGGATGTTAGGAAGTATTTCTTCAGTCATAGAGTTGTCAGGAAGTGGAATAGCTTGGAAAGCGACATAGTGGAGGCAGGAACCATACATAGTTTTAAGACTAGGTTTGATAAAGCTCATGGAGCAGGGAGAGAGAGGACCTAGTAGCAATCAGTGAAGAGGCGGGGCCAGGAGCTATGACTCGACCCCTGCAACCACAAATAGGTGAGTACAAATAGGTGAGTACACACACACACACATGACATGACGGAAGGAATAGACTCCGAAGTGTCCCTGTTTGCAGATGATGTGAAGTTGATGAGAAGAATTCAGTCGGACGAGGACCAGGCAGAACTACAAAGGAATCTTGACAGGCTGCAAGCCTGGTCCAGCAATTGGCTCCTGGAGTTCAACCCCACCAAGTGCAAAGTCATGAAAATTGGGGAAGGGCAAAGAAGACCGCAGACGCAGTACACAGTCTAGGGGGCCAGAGACTGCAAACCTCAATCAAGGAAAAAGTCCTTGGGGTGAGTATAACACCAGGTACATCTCCTGAGGCGTACATCAACCAAATAACTGCTGCAGCATATGGGCGCCTAGCAAACCTAAGAACAGCATTCCGACATCTTAATAAAGAATCGTTCAGGACCCTGTACACTGTGTACGTTAGGCCCATACTGGAGTATGCAGCACCAGTTTGGAACCCACACCTAGCCAAGCACGTGAAGAAGCTCGATAAAGTGCAAAGGTTTGCAACAAGACTAGTCCCGGAGCTAAGGGGTATGTCCTACGAGGAGAGGCTAAGGGAAATCGACCTGACGACACTGGAGGACAGGAGAGATAGGGGGGACATGATAACAACATATAAGATACTGAGAGGAATTGACAAAGTGGACAGAGACAGAATGTTCCAGAGATGGGACACAGCAACAAGGGGACACAGTTGGAAGTTGAAGACTCAGATGAATCACAGAGAAGTTAGGAAGTATTTCTTCAGTCACAGAGTGGTCGGGAAGTGGAATAGTTTAGGAAGTGATGTAGTGGAGGCAGGCTCCATACATAGCTTTAAGAAGAGTTATGATAAAGCTCATGGCGCAGGGAGAGTGACCCAGTAGCGGCCAGTGAAGAGGCGGGGCCAGGAGCTATGAATCGACCCCTGCAACCACAACTAGGTGAGTACAACTATTTGAGTACACCTGGGTGTATATATCGTGTGCTTTGACCATGTCAGAGGGAGTTAGAGAGCTGACTTCATTAGCTCATCTGTAGTAATGGCTTCAGCTAGACAGATTCGATTTAGCCAGCGACTGGTACTCTGCAGTAAGGCCTCAGTCCTTTGTTGTTTTAGTTTATAAACAACTTTACTGTCAGTTGGTCATTCTGGCTTGTACGTTTACATAATGAACAAAATTTATAACGACGGTCCTATATATATATATATATATATATATATATATATATATATATATATATATATATATATATATATATATATATATATATATCGACCACCAAGGAGTTGTTATCTATGTTGTTTTACTCCCCATTGTATTTTGTCTTGAAATAAAGTTTGTAAAAAAGATGGGGTGGTAGGGGAAGTGGAATATTCAAATGGCTTCAGAAAGAAATCTAAATATTCTTCCTTGAAGTCTTTTATCCACTTCTCCGAGGCAATGGGTCCCACAATTGACACTAGAGGTGGACCCCATCCTATATATATATATATATATAATATATATATATATATATATATATATATATATATATATATATATATATATATATATATATATAATGCAAGATAATCACATAATAGCGTTTTTAAAATGCAAGCCTAGCCTCTGTGGGATGGAAAGAGCTTGCTCTAAATCTTTCATACTGTTGCAGGTGTTTCAAGAGTTAAGGCACTGTTACAGTAGGTAGATGGAATGAAAATTTTCCGAGGTAGGCAGGGCGTGTGTTCACTGCCATTTCGTGTCCCCACAAGGCAGTTACATCGCCACTCAAACATCGCCAACACCAGTAGTTGTCAAAAAACACATGAAACAGGGAACATGTCATTAAGTATTAATGTATCTAGTCCAAAGGCACAATGAAATTAGTGTCCCAAGAGATTCCGTGATCTAGCGAGTTTGTTAAAATACGTACATAGGAAATAAAAATATATATCTTAAGTGTCATCAACTTGTAGTGTTAACTATATATTATTAGGTTCCACAATGTTCCTAGAGTTAAGGTAGCATTTAAGGTATCTGATTATGAATTAATCTCGTGGTCTTGTCGCTAATGATCTTATGTAACTTAACATAGCCCGTGTATTTCCATTAATGCCCCGTGCTGACTATGGTACAACAAAAATACAGTAGCCGAAAAGTATTAGGGTAACAGCTTATAAGATTTAGAATAAAAATATTACCCTAAATTTGTCTTTATGATATCTAGAGTTTATAGTTCACGCCTGTACCAGTGGTAAAGGAAACTGTCATTCCGCTATTTAAAGAAGAAAAAGCAACAATACCGTGACTGGAACAATACCGTGACTGGAACAATACACAAATAACAATGTGACTTTGTAAATGGTCCGAAACGTCGTCGTGAGCTCTTTCTATGTGCGGGATAGTTGTGTATCGTTATTTAAGGACAGTGTCTGACAGTACTTGAATACGTGGGTAGACTACTCAGTTGTCACTGTCTTGGCGGAGGTATTCGTGGGAGAAACCTGTGTTAAGGTATCATCTTATATGTCGTATCTCCGGACCACACATGACACGTCTAGATGACACTTTAAACGCTCAAGTTGGGGCAGACGCCCATCGGCCTCATCCTGGCCCAAATTATTATATTCATGTTATGCGCTAAACCCATGTAGGTCATTCAACACAAGACATGGTGGAGGCTTGATCTTCCGTCTGTTGAGTGCCAGACAGACGCGCTTCCTATTTCTACTCATCCTGGCCCCTAGCTAAAGAAATAACACGTGTGCAGGTGCCCCACTCAGTGATTTCAACGCGCTGCAGGGTAACTATCCAAAACTACCAGTGTTCTTGAAATCCCTTCCCCATGTACATGACACAGGTGCTTCCTCATGTGCACGACACAGGTGCTTCATGTACACGACACAGGTGCTTCCTCATGTACACGACACAGGTGCTTCCTCATGTACACGACACAAGTGCTTCCTCATATGCACGACACAGGTGCTTCCTCATGGTGGTGAGGAAGACGGTGCTGATGGAGGTAGTTGTGTGGAGGCTTGTAGTGATGATGGCTGTGTTTTTTATGGCAGCAACTGAGTTGACAGTGGTGGTGATGGTGGTGGTGGTGGTGGTGGTGGTGGTGGGTGGTGGTGGTGGTGGTGGTGGTGGTGTGAGTGGTAATAGCAGTACTTGGACGTACATGCAATAGACAGCAGGAACCTGGAAGTCCACACAGAGGCTATCTACTGAGAGCTGTCTACTTCCCCCTAGATTAAAGACTATAGTGTATTATCTAGGTGTACGAGTAAGTGTTGTCTGGGACAAAACTAGAGTTTTCAAATCAATATGAATACCTTTGAACCTTTGAAGAGTTTCGAGAGTTTCTCTAGTCTCTGAGCCCGGCCATGGGCCAGGCTCGTCTGGTGAATGTCGAAGTTCGTTTTAAACTTACCTCATGCAGTTAACTAGAAAGAAATAATCGTAAACGATGACGTAGACTTTAACAATTTCCTGGTATCAAATAAATGTTCTGACTTATATACATTTTCCTATATCGGGTATTATAAAATACATACTATTGCTAGGTTGAAAGCTTCCTTAAATAAAGAAAATCAACATTCAAAAAATAATTCAAAGTTAGAGATAAAATAATGGAACGAAGAATACTGAATCGAAGATCGAAATATCCACTGATCTGAAAAAGTGTATAATGTAAGACTACAGATGAAACAAAAACGGTGACCACAACTGAAAGTGAAAGAGAATTGGTGAAGAAGCTGAGGTTAGAGAAGACAAAGCGGCAAAAAGACTAAATTACGCGTCAGAAGAAATGGAGTTTATATATCCTGTTACTAATCAGTGATATTAATCGTATATGTTGAAAAAGACTTAATACAGTAGCTGAAAAGAGAGAAAATGAAGATAACGAGGATGGAAATTTGGTCAGCAAAAGAAATCTGTGAATCATCGCACCAAACGAGGACAAGTGTCTCACGAAATCGTAATGACACGATTGCGGGTTAGAACCCGCGATCACTGGCCCAGTGGCTGAAGCGAAGGTCTGGAGTTTTAGAACTCTCTGATCGCGGGTTCTAACCCCACCCGTGGTATGGTTTGAGGACAAGTGTTCTACTGAGAACACCTATATATTCAGTTGTTCCATCGACGCATAAAAGATACGTAATCTGCTACACCAGTTTAAACAACATCTTGAGAATAAAGAGCTGAAGATAAAACAAAATACTTGCACTATCTGATCCACCTATTCGGAAGTTCTACACACCGTTGTGACTTAACGGTGAGCGGGAAAAGGTTCGAAGAGTCGAATCAATGCAAATATTCTTTTTTATCTGTAGTTCTATTCTCAAGATGACGTTTATAATGGTGCAGCAGATGAGCATTCAAATATTGAGGTAAGTGGCGCTGACATACTGTGCCACAAAACTTGCTTGGAAGGTTACTTAAAGAAGTATAATTATAGATGTTTCTTTAAGATGAAAGAAGGAATGTGATGCTCAGTCAGAAATCTGTGATCTCGTAAACAAATTGGCCGAAGACGACATAATGAGAAACAAATGGAGTCAAGATTAGAAAAAAAAAAAAAAAACATTTTTGAAGAGACATTTGCTTTAGTTCATCTGGAAGTAGAATCCTTAGAGGTATTTTTACTAAATATTGGAAAATGCATTCCTTAAATATTGGAATTTCACCTATATTTCATTTTTTTCTTTTGAAGAACACTTATTACCCGTGCAAGTGATATTTACACTTGTTTATAAGTTCCATGAATCAGACTCAGGTGCTGCAAGTGTTGATAAGTTGTCTTTTTCCTTTTTGACCACAGAAAGAATCATGCTTATGTGAGATACACGATTTGTAAGGCGGATTGAGATAATCAAGAATTTATTTTACTTTTTGTTAACACATAGGCCGTTTCCCACCCAGGCAGGGTCTTATGCCTTTCTCCTTCCTTAAGTGGAAGTGACCTGACTACCTAGAGTTTACCTGGAGAGGGTTAACTCCAGGTAGTCAGGTCTAAGCCGGGAAGTGATGGACTTGCCTCGCATGGGTCAGTAGGCCAGAGGCGTGCTTACACTACAGCTACAAAACTGCAACATTAACACCACTCCTTCAAGATGGGTATTAATTTTCATTTCTCTTGTGGTTTACTGAGTTGTTGGACAATATATCATATTGCTCTTTCCGGATCTTACTTATTTCCATAAGTGTATAAACCTTCTACAGTGACCCAACACAAACAGTTGACTGTCTCGGATATTGTGTATGTGAAGAAACATTAAGGATTTATGCCAGTCTCCCGATTTTTTTTTTATTCCCTTTGTGCTTCTTACTTATGGCATAAAAGCTTTAGTTTCTGTTCTATGTCTGTAATCTCTCAGTTCATAGCAGGTTTCCTTTTTTTTTTTTATATGCTCATTGTTAAGAAGTTTCACTGCCTTTCTGTATATTTTTCCACTTTCTCTTTCCATAGTGATCTCCTTTTATGTTTTCTAAACTGCACATATTTTATACATTGTTTATTTATATGTTCAGTTTTCCTACGCATTAAGGTTTTTCAGAATCATTATTAAAGTAATGTCTGATATTCTTTTGTTTTACCCAAGTCAATTTCTTTATTCCTCAAGTTGTTCGGAATATCCGAAGGGAACCTTTAAGTGATTGCCAGAGTTTTATTCTTTTTTCCTCCCCTCCAACTTTCATGTTCATTTCGCTCATAACCTGACACGGCCTCATTCAATCAGCTTCAAAATTTCAACGCCCTGGATCAAGAGCCCCTCAGCAGCGTCAAGGACACTCCCTTAACTAGCTTTTCAAGTGCATATAAAAGCCTAATAGCATGTTTATACTATCAGATATTAAGTGAGCAATAAAGCTAGACCTAAAAAATACATAGTATACAGTACACACATTACTGACTTACCTTAAAATATTTTCAACTTTAGCTTATAGTGAGTGAACATATTTATTGTAGGAAGTTTGAATAAATGAGGAATGCGTATAATTGAAAAACCACTGTATTAGCGAAATGCTGTAAAGCGAGGCGCTGTAAAGCGGGGCCTTCCTGTATGACAAGGCAATATAGTTTGTTTCCACTCTGTAACTATCATATAGAATAGAGTAGTGGCACGTTGCTGATGTATACATTTTTGCTAAAAGAGAAATGTCCCCAGTGACCAACATTCTTAGCAACTAAGTTGATGAAGCCGTGGAAACATCCACAAACTTTTAACTATTACTTTGTAATAGTTTAGATTATCACAGAGGTACTGCGATCTCTGCGCTGGCTGGCTGCTCCACTTTTTGTCAATTTAACTATTTTACGCAGACTAATACTTCTCACTTATTGGATAATTTATGCGCGCAAATTTGGGAATAATTGTTCGATTTTTTTCACTGTATATGTGGTGGTGTAGCTGGCGCGAGTAGCGTGCTCCAGTGAGCACAATTTGAGAGCCTTAATGCGCTTTCATTAGCTCAAATGTTTAACTGCGCTGGAGCGACTAACAAATGATCATTGAACATTTTCCATTTAGGTATTTTTACCCGCCTTGGAAGGTCAGACAGCGGCGTATCAATATTATTCATAGAAGTTTGCAACATTCTCTCGTGTCTGATTAAGTCTTAAGTTTAGACTGATTTAAGCTTGTTTATATATTTACGTTTATTTTCACTGCCGGAACAAGTTTTCTTAAGTTTAAAAGATCAAGCTGGACCACATCCTGTGATGGCTATGTGGTCCAGCGAGTCGCTAGCACCAACAGCCTGCTTGATCAGTCAAGAAGGAAGCCTAGCTTCAGGTCAGGGTAGAACACTCGAAACCTGTCACAGGTATTGATCTCACAAGCAAAATCTAAGAATATTTTTTGTATTAAGTATGAAGAGAAATTCTGAGTGATTTTAAGCTGTAATATCTGACGTACTTGGGCCAAAATAAAAAAATCTACCAGCAGGTAGTGAGGGCCAATCGAGTATACTTTATCTCGATTTAAGGGATAAACTGATTGGGTGTAACTACTTAAGTGGCTATATCTGAGTGGCTATATATGATTGTCTGCAAACTCTGAGTGGTTACGTACTTTAATGAAGATAATTACCATGACCGAAGGGTACAAAGGTGTTCCTGGAGTCCCTGGGTGTATACCTGCAAGTACCAGGGACCACCAGGAAATGCCAGGGATTACCAGGGAGTACAAGAGACCACTATGAGGTACCAGGGACTACTATGAAGTACCAGGAACTATTATGAAGTACCAGGGACAACTATGAAATACCAGGGACCACTTTGGAGTATCAGGGACTACAGAGAACTACGAGGAACTTCCAGGGACTACAGAGAACTACCAGAAAGTGCCAGGGACCGCCAGTGAGCATCAAGAACCACCAGGGAGCACCAGGGACCACCAGGGAGTACCAGGGACCACCAGGGAGTACCAGAGACCACCAGTGAGCACCAGGGACCACCAGGGAGTACCAGGGACCACCAGTGACTACCTATAATATAAATAATAGAGAAAAATATAGCTTCGCTGGGTAAGGTACCTTGATGCCAGCGAGAGGCTCTTCATCCAAGTAACTGGAAGTGATCCTCTAGATCATACTGATTACATTTCATTTCTAGGCGCTGTATGGCCCCTACAGATTTAGAGCTTACCCCATGAACACCAAAATAACACTAGTATAGAGAAGCAAAAGGCTTCCTCTCACCCTTTCACTTGGGATGAAGATGACGAGGATAAAGCAGATATTCCAGCATACACTATGTAAGATAGTAAAATATTCTTAGGTATATCGTAGCAAATATTCTTGGGTATATTGTAGAAAATATTCTGAATATATCATACGAAAACATTCTTGAATATATCACATGGAAAGCATTCTTGAGTGTAGGAAATTATTCTTGAGTATATTATTGGAAAGTATTCACTGATATATTATAGGAAAACAGTCTTGGATATAACACAGGAAGAAATTAATATGGAACTTGATCTATTCGACTATCGAATAGACCATAGGAAAACTGAATATAAAGAGCCCATAAAGTTTTTTATAGGCTCGTTAGCCCGTACCTTCGGCTCGCAACAGATGGACCCGGGATCGATCCCGGAGCGAGTGGAGACACTGGCTTCCTTACACCCGTTGCTACTTCCCTCCCGGCAGTAAATAGGTACCCGAGTGTTAGTCGAGTATTGTGGGTCTCATCCTGGGAAGGTGCACATAAAGTGATCATTGGAAACAAGCCACACTACCTGGCTTAATGGGTTACTCTGGCTTGGTAACCCTCAATCAATATGAATCCATACCTTGATATGGACCTTGATACAACAAGGGTCTCGTTCCAACATCGATCTTTTTCCAACATGGAAATTCTTTCAACACAGAACTTGTTTCAACATGAACCTGGTTCAAACATGGATCTTGTTCCATTGTGGATCTTGTTCTAACATAGAACTTGTTCGTACATGGAGCATTATTCAGCATGCAACTTGTTCCAACGTGGACCTTGTTCCACCATGGACTTTGTTCCATCATTGATCTTGTTCCAACATGGATGTTATTCCATCATGGATATTGTTTCAACATGGAACTTATTCCATCATGAATCTTGTCCTGTTCTAACATGAATCTTGTCCCATCATGGATCTTGTTCCAACATGGATCTTGTTCCATCATAGATCTTGTTCCATCATGGATCTTGTTCCATCATGGATCTTGTTCCATCATGGATCTTGTTCCATCATGGATCTTGTTCCATCATGGATCTTGTTCCATCATGGATCTTGTTCCATCATGGATCTTGTTCCAACATGAATCTTGTTCCAACACATCTTGATCAAATATGGATTCTGCTACAATTATTTTCTACATCCAGATTCGGTGACGAACTTTTGTGGTAATTCCTCAATCATCGTCCCTGCGACCCGGTCTTTGACCAGGCCTCTTGGCTGGCTGGTTAGCAGAGCTTAAAAGCCTATGAAAGGATCATTAATTAAGGCTGAATGTCACCTGTTTATTATCAACCAAAAATACTTTATACTGAGATTAAGTGAACATGAGAGACATACATCTCTCGGTGTATAAACCTCTGTTATGGAGGAGTCTTAATCCCTCGAGAGGGGTCGTCGCCCCACCCTGAGAGGGGTCGTTGCCCCCCTCTGAGAGTGGTCGGTTGTATTCTTATCAAGATTGGTGGACTGACTACATCGACCCAAGGCCGAGGGACTGATTACCTCAAACTCCTCCTGTTCTTCACCTTTCTCCTTTGTATGGACTGATAAAGCCACTGTGTGGCGAAACGTTTCCTCAGTAAAGATACCCAAGTGTTGCATATGTGTCTAATTTATCAACTTGTCGGTTCTCTGAACCATTCATCTAGATCCTCCATTATTCCCCCTAAGTCCTTCACGATAGTTTGTTGCTCTATTGTGTGGTTAAAGCTAGTTTTATTTCCTCAGGTTTTCTACAAAGGGGTAACTGAAATTTATCCTCGTTGAACATCATATTGTTTTTTGAGACCCTCTGGAAGCCTTGATGTATATCTGCTTGGAGATTTGTAGTATCCTCCATAGATTCTACTCTCGTGCAAATTCTAATATCGTCTGCAAAGGATGATACGGTGCTATGATTTATGTTCCTGTTTATAAGGAAGAGAAAAAGGACGAGATGCCTCGGGAACGGAGCTTTTTACTGTGACAGCCTCTGACTTAACTCTGTTTAAAATCTCATTTGCGCACGTTTCTATTTATTCATTTTGCACGCATTATGTGTGGTCTTACAATTAACAAAGGCTTTGACAAAGTCTGTGTACACTATGTCCTTTGATTGTCTTCCAGTGCATCTAAGATCACGTCGTAATAGTCCAGTAGTTGGGAGACACAGGAATCACCTGCTTTAAAAGATGCTGCCCTGGGCTGTGTAATTTTTGTGAATATGTATTTTGCTATCTTGCTCTTTAAAACTCTCTCAATTATTTGTATATGGTACGTGAATACTATCGGTCTATAATTTTTTTGCTGTTTTTTTTTCTGCCAACTTTGTGGAGTGGGGATATATCATTGTTTTTAAAGACTCTGAGGAGACAATTGTCACCACACTAGTTGGGCTGGCACCACGCTGACTACTATTATACCATACAGACTGAACTGACACTAAACTAGGCTGACACCACACTAACTGGGCTGACATCACAATGACTAGGCTGACACTTTACTGTCTGATCTGACACTACACTAAATGATCAGAGCAGTCATACCACGCTGACCGGTCTGGGACTATAATGACTGGTCTGACCCAACAATGACAGGTCTGACCCTACAATGACAGGTCTGACCCTACAATGACAGGTCTGACCCTACAATGACTGGTCTGACCCTACAATGACTGGTCTGACCGTACAATGACAGGTCTGACCCTACAATGACAGGTCTGACCCTACAATGACTGGTCTGACCCTACAATGACTGGTCTGACCCTACAATGACAGGTCTGACCCTACAAAGACAGGTCTGACCCTACAATGACTGGTCTGACCCTACAATGACTGGTCTGACCCTACAATGACTGGTCTGACCCTACAATGATTGGTCTGACACTCTACTGACTAGTTTGACACTGCACTGATTGCTTAGATACTACACTAACTGGGCTGACACCACACATGCCGGGTGTGTAGTGCTCGTAGCCAGACTGGTCACACCTGCCTGGTGTGTAGTGCTCGTAGCCAGACTGGTCACACCTGCCGGGTGTGTAGTGCCTCGTAGCCAGACTGGTCACACCTGCCGGGTGTGTAGTGCCTCGTAGCCACACTGGTCACACCTGCCGGGTGTGTAGTGCTCGTAGCCAGACTGGTCACACCTGCCGGCTGTGTAGTGCCTCAGCCACACTGGTCACACCTGCCGGGTGTGTAGTGCCTCGTAGCCAGACTGGTCACACCTGCCGGGTGTGTAGTGCCTCGTAGCCACACTGGTCACACCTGCCGGGTGTGTAGTGCCTCGTAGCCACACTGGTCTCACCTGCCAAATCTTCTTTAAAATAGATTGATATTTCATAAAGAATTACCATAGATTTCCAGTTTATCCATTTTTTCAGCAAAACAAATTTAGCAAAGTAATCTAAACTTTCTAGAAATTACG
The DNA here is from genome assembly GCA_009830355.1 of Cherax destructor. Taxonomy (NCBI): domain Eukaryota; kingdom Metazoa; phylum Arthropoda; class Malacostraca; order Decapoda; family Parastacidae; genus Cherax; species Cherax destructor. The sequence continues at coordinate 65,049 of WNWK01003327.1, read as the reverse complement.
CAGAGTTACTTCTACTTTGCCTTTCTAAATTTCGCGTTACTTAACATTATTGAATGATATTTTCGTAATGTTCAGTCTGACTTATTTTGCAGAGTAACAAAAAAACGTTTTTTTCGGATTTTGTTTTTTTCGGCAAAACGAACGTTGATTTATAAGTCAAGTCTGCAAGTTATGGATAAAAAGCAGAGGTATGGCGTTGTATTTCAACTCTTAAGTATTGCACAGGTCACTGGCGCCGAACAGAACTGCTTCTGGTGTTACATTGACATTAATAATTAATCAATGGCTCTTTGTTCAAAGCTGAATCAATAGTCGTGGGACCGTTTTTGGTCACTGATCCGTAGAGTGATAAATTATGTACTTTGTGTGTGTGTATGAGAGAGAGAGAGAGAGAGAGAGAGAGAGAGAGAGAGAGAGAGAGAGAGAGAGAGAGAGAGAGAGAGAGAGAGACAGACAGACACAGAGTGATAGAGACAGAAAACCAAGTGTAAGAGAGAGAGAGAGACAAAGAGAAAACCCTGTATAAAAGAGAGAGAAACAGACAGGGAGAGAGAAAACCCTGTGAGACACAAAACTCTGTGTGTGTGTGTGTGTGTGTGTGTGTGTGTATGTGAGAGAGAGAGAGAGAGAGAGAGAGAGAGAGAGAGAGAGAGAGAGAGAGAGAGAGAGGACAGTTAGTGTAGATAAATGGTTCAGAGAACCGACAAGTTGACAAATGAGACACTTGTGCAATACTTGGGTATCATTATTATGGAAAAGTTCCACCAGCCAGTGACTTCCTCAGTCCAATACGGAGAAGATAGTTGAAGATCAGGAGGAGTCAGGAGGTAATCAGTCTCCCAGCCTGGATTCAGGCTGGGTTTGTCGGGACGTGTCCCAGCCCGGGTCTTCTCCATGCTGTGACCCGCCAAGAGACAGAAAGATGTAGAATTTACGAAGGTAAAAAAAAAATTCTCCCTCAATTCTCAGACGCTTTTTATGCAATTAATATTTCTTGCATAATAAAATATGCAAGACAGAAAAATGCACAGTTTTTGTGAGGGATTGTTACTGGCTCTCATCTGTGACAATCACTCGACACAATCACTCGACACAATCGTCAAGGTATCATTAATCAACATAGCCAATATATAATATAAAACTACCGAAATTCGTAGCATTTCTATAATTAACAGTGACGCTGCTGGTATGATAGCATCAGTGTCACTGTTCTAACTATACCAGTGACACTGTTCTTACTATAACAGTGTCACTGTTCTTACTAATACCAGTGAGACTGTTGTTCTAACTATACCATTGTCACTGTTGTTCTAACTATACCATTGTCACTGTTGTTCTAACTATACCATTGTCACTGTTGTTCTAACTATACCAGTGTCACTGTTGGTCTAATTATACCAGTGTCACTGTTGGTCTAACTATACCAGTGTCACTGTTGGTCTAACTATACCAGTGTCACTGTTGTTCTAACTATACCAGTGTCAATGTTGTTCTAACTATACCAGTGTCAATGTTGGTCTAATTATACCAGTGTCACTGTTGGTCTAACTATACCAGTGTCACTGTTGGTCTAACTATACCAGTGTCAATGTTGGTCTAACTATACCAGTGTCAATGTTGGTCTAACTATACCAGTGTCAATGTTGTTCTAACTATACCAGTGTCAATGTTGGTCTAACTATACCAGTGTCAATGTTGGTCTAACTATACCAGTGTCAATGTTGGTCTAACTATACCAGTGTCAATGTTGGTCTAACTATACCAGTGTCAATGTTGGTCTAACTATAACAATGTCACTGTTGTACGACTCCCATGAGTCATGAATAATAATAATAATAATAATAATAACAACTCATGAAATCGTAATAACACGATAATAATAATGTTTATTATTATTATTATTACAAATTATAATTAATAATAATGTTTACTAGAGTGAAAGAGTGAGTGGAGAACTTACATTAACCTCGTGTGAGTACTCGCACCCGGTCGTCAGTTGTTGCTGGTGTGGGGAGGGTGGCACCGTGGGCGGGCAGGGGTCGTGTCCCACGCCCTTCTCGTCTCCCTCAGCCTGGCGTGGGCGGCCGTACCTGGCGAAGGTGATGTCGATGGTGGTGTTGACGGGGCACTGGAGGGAGAGGCTGGTGCCGTCACAGGCGTGGCGCTGGAAGGTCCTCAGAGTGCCTGTCAAGAGTGCTGCAATGAGAACCAGAGGGAGAGAGAAGCGTTAGTTTGGTCGCCCACCACCAGGAAGCAAGAGGCGTGCAACACAAGCTCAACACAAGAGGCGTGCAACACAAGCTCGACACAAGAGGCATGCAACACAAGCTCTGTAACAAGTGGCATGCAACACAAGCTCGACACAAGAGGCATGCAACACAAGCTCTGTACAAGTAGCATGCAACACAAGTTTAACAAATGGCATGGAACATATAGTCCAAAAGCAAGACATGCAACACATATTCAACACAGGAGGCATGCTCTAAAAGCTCGATACAAAATACATACAAGACACATGTACAACAAGGTCAAAACATGAAGCATACAAGACGAGCTCAACATAAGTGGCATGCAAAAAAGAGACGTGCAACACAAGTAGTATGCAATACTTTTTCTCTCTAGGCTGGTATATTGCTGTACACTAACTGCCTCTTTCAAGGCAGGCAAAATTGCTGACCTGGAGAATGTGCAGAGAACCTTCACGGAACACATAACTACGATAAAGCACCTATATAATTGGGAACGTTTGAAGTCTCTTGATTTGTTTTCTCTGGAACGCAGGCGAGAAAGATACATGATAATATACACTTGAAAAAATCCTAGAGGGATTAGTACCAAACTTGCTCACGAAAATCATTCCCTATGAAAGCAAACGAGTCGGCAAGAGATGCAACATTCCCCCATTGTAAAGCAGGGGCGCCACCTGTACATTAAGAGACAACACAGTAAGTGTCAGGGGCCCAAGACTGTTCAACTGCCTCCCAGCATACATAAGGGGGGTTACCAATAGACCACTGGCTGTCTTCAAGAATGTACTGGACAGGCACCTAAAGTCAGTTCCTGATCAGCCGGCCTATGATTCGTACGTCGGTTTATGTGCAGCCAGCAGTAACAGCCTGGTTAATCACATCCTGATCCATCACGAGGCCTGGTCACGGACCGGACCGCGGGGGCATTGATCCCCGAAACCCTCTCCAGGTATACTCCAGGTATACATGGTGTACAAAGAAAACAAAATAAACTTAAAACATGGGACATGCAATACTAGATCAATACAAGATGCATCCCCTTAAAATAAACAATCATGAAACACATTCATTATCAACACAAAAAGCATTAACACAAACATGCAAAAACATTTATCAGCACAAGGAGTTTGCAATGCATTCATGGTCAACATAAGGAGCATGCAACACGCTCATGATCACATAAGGAGCATGCAACACACTCGAGATCAACACGAGAAACAAGCAAGAAACACACCCGGAATCAACACAAGAAACATGCAACATAGATTGAACACTAGAAGCGTGCAAGACTCATGGTCAACAATCATGTAACACACTAAATCAGTTAACCTGGAAGCAAGTAAGACGCTTTGTTGAAAATAGAATAAAATACTAATAATTTGAATATTAAGACACATGTGCAATAGTTTGGTATCTTTTTAATTGAAACGTTTCGCCCACACAGTAGACTTCTTCAGTCAAATACAGAGGGAGCTGCAGTAATGCCTTGGAGAAAAGGCATATGAGGTGGTTAGTCCCTCATCCTGGAGTTCAGCTCCATGGAGGTGAATCATGCTGGACTACAAGCGAAGCCAGTGATTGGTTCATCCGAGACGCAGATATTAAGACCAATAAATAAAATAATCACAACTAAGATACTCGTATCATGACTCAAGAAATCGTAATGACACGATTGTAAACAATCCATACCACGGGAGGGGCTTAAACTCGCTAACGCGTCGGTCTGCAGTTTTACGACTCGCTCATCGCGAGTTAAAGCCCAGCAATTGCAAAGAAACTAAACCAATTATCAAAAATAGTTGTAAGAGTTCTAAGAAACTAGAATGTTAATCCAATGGACTCACAACTGCACAACCAGGGCAACATGGATTTAGAGCAGGTAGCTCTTGCCTCTCCCAATGACTGAATTATTAGGCCATTATCTTGTCAGATGTAACCATAGTGTAATAGTGCACATATGTGAAAAATGAATATCTAGAAAAATGGCCAATGAACATTTAAGTTCTAAACAAACAGAACCCCAAAAATAGTAGTAAACAGAGTGAAATCGGAGGCTGCTGCTGTAAACAGCTCTGCCCCCAAGGCACATCCCTCGTCCTAATTCTCCGTCTGATTTTCATAGCCGAAATAGACATAAATGATACCACTATTTCGACCTTTGCATACGATACTATGAGAAGAGCATCCATGGAGGACAGCAAACCTTCAACCTGATTGACTACCATATGCACCTTCATACATAAATATGCACACATTCATATGTATACGTATACATATGTATATGAATACGTATGCATAAATATATCCTAGCACGATAACATAAGCAAATTCATGCTTATGCATACGCATACCCACATTTGAACAAGTATACATATTCAAGTATACATACACATTAATATATATATATATATATATATATATATATATATATATATATATATATATATATATATATATTATATATGTATCACCCTTCAAGCCTGGACAGACGGCAACAGGTGGGACTACACATGTGCATCTACCTGGCTGATACCTATCTCCAGTACACCAGGGAGGAAGGAGGGGCTGCTGCCACCTTCAGGGAGTCCCAGAAGTCGAGAAAATATGGAGAACTTGCCCATCATTATATGTTTGTTCCCATAGGCTCAGAGACCCTTGGCTCATGGGGAAAGAGTGCATCTAAGTTCCTCAAGGAGCTGGGCAAAAGACTCAACAGGGTAACTAGGGATCCCAGGGCAGCTAGTTTTCTGTTCCAGCGACTCAGCGCTGCTGTTCAGAGGGGTAATGCATGCTGTATTCTGGGCACGCGCACCAGCTCGGAAGAGCTGGATGAGATTTTCGCATTATAATCAGTGACAAAGATGTAACAATATGTACTAGACATGTATCTCTCACCTCGTGTACTGTATATGCCATCTTTATATCAACAATGTATCTCTCAATCTTTGTACCATATTATGTAATAAAACATACCTATTGGTAAAAAAAAATTAAAGATGGGGTGGTAGGAGAAGTGGAATATTCAAATGGCATCAGGAAGAAATCCAAATATTCTTCCTTGAAGCCTTTTATCCACTTTCCGAGGCTATGGTCCCAAATTGTACCAGATGGACCCATCCTATATTATATATATATTATATATATATATATATATATATATATATATATATATATATATATATATATATATATATATATATATATATATATATATATATATAATGGGGATCCACTCTGATGCAAATTGTGGGACCCATAGCCTCGGAGAAGTGGATAAAAAGGCTTCGAGAAAAATATTTGGATTTCTTCCTGAAGCCATTTGAATATTCCACTTTCCCCTACCACCCCATCTTTTCATTCTTTTTACCAATAGGTATATTTTATTACATAATATGGTAAAAAGTTTGAGAGATACATTGTTGATATAAAGATGCATATATATGGCGAATAGGTAAAATTGGTCAATTAGGAAGAACTCATTTAAAATTAAGTCCTTTCTAAAATATTCTCTTATTCGTTTAAAAATTTTTTTTTTCATTTTTGTTAATGTAAAAATTAATAATTTTGTACCAAAATAACCTTAGAAAACTTACCTAACCTTATTGTAACAAGCGCAATTTAATTTAGCCTAATCCAACTATGTACATATATTTTAGATAAGTTAATAATAATTTAATAATAAACAAACAAGGAATTATATTTTTTCGTTAGGTTCAGAATGATTTTTGCGAAATTATTGCATACACAACTTTTCGCTTGCCTTATTCGGCAAGAAGAGCGTTACTATTTAAGCCAAAATCGCAAGTTTTACCTATCTGCATGACATATATATATATATATATATATATATATATATATATATATATATATATATATATATATATATTTATTTTTTTCAGATATCTCTCTTCTCTCTCAAGAGATTACCTACTAATTACATGGAGGCATTCCCAATAGTTAAAATATTTTAGCTCTGTGCGGACAGTAAACGATCTCTCTACCTTTTCCAGCTCTAATTTTCCTCCTGCTTTCAACGGAGCAGTCAACAACAATGGTCTAAACGAGGGAGCATATTGATTTAGTACACCACTGGCATTATTTCTCTCGTTTTGAAAATTCTCATTTTCCACCCTGTCATTTTTCTGGTCGTCGCAGCATTTGCCTTATTGTGTCCTATAAATACTGGATCATCTGACATTATAGTACCCAGGCCTTTTAAAAGTTCCTTTAAATTTATGAGATGATCTTCCTTTGAGATGCATCAAGTGTTAAGTGTGAATTCCTTCTTTTTTTCATATCTGAGCAGATAAAAATTGTCACCATTAAATATAATATTTTCCATTGCCTACTGGTAGATATACATTACATATATTCATATATACGCAAATACACATACATGCATACAAAAATACGTATATACATACACAACACTAGGGGAGGTATACAGGGTTTATGGCGTTGAGGTGTTTACACCACTTTACAAGATAGTGGGGTATGAAGCGGAGGGCGTTATACCGGCTGACAGATTTCATTACCTGGTGTGTAAAACCCATCCCGTGTGATGCAATATGGCAGGTAAACATAACTAACTTTCCTTCCCACAATGTAACTGTCGAGACTCATACGCAAAATTCAGTCAAACTGTTTTCAAAATACCTTTTTTTTTCTTTTAAATATATCTTACGCAGTCATAGATATATTTTTTTTCGTGGATTGATACGGTATATGAATTTTTAACGACTCACGAAATCGTAGCTTAAACTTCTCCGGGTTTTTTATGATTTTTTAGGCTTGCTCCTAAACTAACTTAGCATCATAGATCTTCAGATGGAAAACTTATAAAGTCATCCATTGGAACTCTTATGAATAATGATTTAACATCAAAGTTAACAGTACTGTAATCATTAAAGTTACTTATTGTACTGAATTTGTCAGCCAAATCCATTTTATTCTCAAAATTTCAGATGGAAACTTTGACATGACAGGAAATCCTATTACATTTGTATATGATATTTTTAAAAACCAAACTGCTAAATAAAATTCTTCCTTATAAAGGTAAATGGTACAGATATATGAATGCCATCTTGTGATTAATGGCCAAGAATATAAGTATAAACTATTTCTTACCTGAATTAAACAGTCTAGTTCTACAAAGTTTCTGTTGAGTTTGAAGAAAATAACTCTGTCATTTGTATGTTTTAATTATTAAAAAAAACAAGAATAGACGCCAAGAGAGGCGTCAATTCCGTATATACTTAATTACTGAGACCTTACCTCGTAACCCCTTAGGTTACTTTACACGCTACTATTACTACTTACACTACATATATTTAGTCTAAGTTAGAGATAGTCGTTTATCTTAATGTAGTAATTACACTACCCATACATTAATTAGACAGTAGGCACTCTCTTTCTTGCCCGTGGCCTGGTGCCAAAAGCTCTCTCTGCACACGGTGAAGGTTTGGGTTCGATTCACGGCAAGGGTAGAAACATTGGGCGTGTTTCCTTACACCGGTTGTCTATGTTCACCCATCAGTAAAGTGGATAAGTGAGTGTTAGTCGACTGGTGTGGGTCGCATCCTGGGAAAAAAATGACCTAATTTGCCCGAAATGCTTTGTATATCAAGCGGCTTTCGAAGTAGTAGTATGTCATTGATGTCAGCTAAGCCTGTATACCTTGTACATGTACTTGTAGAAATGAAGATTATATTATTATTATTATTATTATTATTATTATTATTATTATTATTATTATTATAAGACGCGCTCTGGGGAGAGTAAAGCGTCGCTTACCAAGTTAGTCACGCAACGATGAGCCCACGAGGCGATTCCCCTCGTAGATACTGCGGTTTACCCGTTGACTCCCTTGACACGGATATATACCGCAATGAGACCATGGCCCGTGACTCCCGAAACATATCCTCAGGTGCACCCACAGCTACCACCTTGCATGTGTGTATACCTGTTGCATTGAGTGCGCACTTGTTCACTGGGGTTTGCGTCAAGGTGGGCTATCTCCTGCACCAAACCTGGAGAAGCCACGGTCTATCACACTGCCTCCTGTGTAGTAATAGAGGTGAGTACCCATCAGTTGTGAAATCCACACACACAGCCTCTATTCTACACAGTTTGATTAAGAATTTTCCCAAAATGTTGATGGCTGATGTGGCATGTTACGACTATTACATTTTATTCGGCGTATGCCTCCCGACTAGCGAACCAGGTGCTAAGGATTTAACAATCAACAGGGGCCCCGTCGTTATATCAGTACCTCGGTAGTGGTGGTTTTGATATGGACCTGCCTTGTATGGGCCAGTAGGCCTTCTGCAGTGTTCCTCCATTCTTATGTTGTTCATCGGCCAATCACAGTCAAGCCCGCCAAAGCTGTGAAGCGATGTTGTTCACCGGGCCGCGGGGGCGTTGACCCCCGGAACTTTCTCCAGGTAAACTTGTGACATGAGTGTTGGCAGACTTGTCTGGGCTGCTGGTTCGTCTTGCATTTGGCTTCCTTTGACCACCGTGTTGGACATTTACTCTTACATTACTGTACATACTATAGTGTATATATTGTAAATACTTCTTTGTTTATTTGGTGAAGGAAATACAAGTCAAATACTGCTGCTGTCTTTTGCTTGCTCCACTGTTTGTCCAATTACACCAAGGTGTGCAGGCCATTCTACACAGGTGTTCGTAATAGCTGTCTATGAGATTCCTTGTGCAAAATACAATAAATTTCGTTTTAGGAAAGCATGAAAAAAAGCCTAAAGAGTCTAATGCTTTATTTATTCGTGTGAGTTATTTTAACCCAGTGATTTTCAAAAAGCCGAGAATTAATGGTTGCACGAAACAACAGAACCAAGCCTTAGGAAAAAAATAGAACTGATTATAACTTGAATGAAAGCCTGGGATTGTATAAATTATTCATTCATAGTACATAAAATTTGTGAGGATTATAAGCTGTGTTGACAAATATACCTATAACCATCATATCACTCACACATTTTACCTGATATATGACCTGACAAAAAAACTTCAGAACATTGGAAATGTATTTCCAACGCTCAGTGACGTAACTAGCCCACTGACTGCACATGTGGGTCGCGTCTCTACTATACAAGACTTTTGTTGCTTCATTAATTTTGTTACTTGATAATAGGAGAAATCACGAAAGTGCTTGGTATAAAACTATTTTTCACTGGGAACCCTTAACTTTGGCAATTTCAATGGGGGGATCAATGGTAATAGTAGTACTTTACAATATCAGAGAACCAAGAAATCGAAGCAGGAGTACTAGAACAAGTCACAGCATACATCCTAGAGAAAATACGGAAAGCATGTAGAAGCAAAGCTTCTGTTCACACGGGATCTCAATAATAACAAATGAATAGATTGAGATGATTGGAGTCTACAGGGAGGGGGAAGGTCAGAAACTAGGAAAGCAAAAACTGATGGAGGCATTAATGGGAAATTTCATGACCAGCATGTCGAAGAGTCAACAAAGAAAGTGAACAGGAAACATACAATATGGCTGGAGCTGGTTTTCTTCTTAAGCAAATATGACAAGACAAATAGGCTATGAACTACAATAGAGGACAGTCACCAAGCAGTACTAGGCTTTGGATACTTGGCAGAAGTGGAAAGAAGAGAAGAACAAAAAATAAACCAGATTACAAAAGGGACTATGCAAGGATAACAGAGTTCCTTAAATTAAATCGATTTTGTCAGAGAGCCGACGGCAGACAACCCATGAGATGATGGAGAACTTGGCCAGAAAATGCCAAAAAGCCTCATTAAGGTTCATACTAATTACGACGAGTGAGAATGCAAAGCAGACAGCATAGGCCAAAGTAAAAGTACAGAACATAGAAAGGAAAACAGAGAATGAAGAAACAAGCAACAGAGCCTGCAAAGATAAAGTTAGACAAAGATAAGAAAGTAAGCAGAGCCTCAGTTCTAGGATGAGAGGGCAGCAAAGACAAACTCAGAACCAAAAGTACTACATAGAATCATAAGAAAGGTAACTGGTAAAGACTACGTAATGAAACTGGAGGAGGAAGGAGAAACACTCCAAGGAGATGGTCAAGGGGGATTCACAAAAGAGACAGAGGTCCAGAAAGCAGGGGTGACAGGGCTAATAGAAACCGGAAAGCATACACATATCAAGCTAGACACAATAAAATCCATTGGGTCTTGACAGTATATCACTATGGGTACTGCAAGAAGAGAAAGCATTGAGTGAACCCATAACAAAGATGTACAGTCAATCACTAGAGATGGGACAACTTTCGGACAGTTCTTAAACCGCAAATGAAGTCCCGCTATACAAGCCGCTATACAAGCCACTATACAAGCAGAAGAAATGCAAGAGAGACTGAATGACGGGACAGTATTTCTGACATGCACACTGTTCAAAGTGTTGGCAAAGATAAATAGGAAGAGGTTCTCTGAACACTTAGAGAGGAGAGACTGTTATAGAAATTCAGCATGGATTTAGAGAAGGTAATATCTACCTCATAAATCCGTTGGCATTCTAAGATAAAATAACAGATCTTGCATGAAAGACAAGGATGGGTCGACTTCATATTCTTAGTCTACAGGAAAGAATTTTTCACTGTACTGTATTCCCTCTAATTTATGAATCTCCAAAGGGTGATATATTAATTAGAGGAGCACGGTATAAGATAAAGTGCAAGGGGTATAAGGTTAAGTGCAAGGGGTATAAGGTAAAATGGACCGAGGAATATCTAATGAACAACAGACAGAGAATAATGGTAATGATGGATATTTCAAAATGGAAAAGGGTAACAAGTGGGGGTTTCCCAATGATCAATACTAAGATCATTATTACTCTTAATTTATGAAAAAGATCTGCCTGAATCTTATTTGCCGACGATGTAAAGTTAATAAGAATAAGGACGGAAGATGCAAGACACGCTGCAGGAAGACTTGGAGATACTGCTGAAGAGGTCAAACAAGTCGGTACTGAAGTTCAAGGTTATGCAAACTGGAGAGGGAGAAAGAAAATCAGAGACGGAGTACAACTTGAGAAGTTAGAAACTACAAACATTACTACAAATATATGACAAGAGATGCACATGAAACGCATAACATCGGCAACATACATGTATACGTAGTTATTCTCAAAACTGCCATCAAGGACCATAACTGAAAAGCTTTTTAGGACATTGTTCACAATATATATCAGGACTATAGAGTACCTAGCACCAGTACTGAACCCATATTTTGTCAAGAATGTTCGGAAACTCGCTAAGATCCAGAGATTTGCAACAAGACTAGTCTCTGAGCCCAGGATTTTGAACAATAACGAAAAACTAAAGTAACTGAAGCTGGAGATCTTGGAAGAGAGAAGAACCAAGGAGATATTATCATATTGTACATTATTATTATAATCAAAAGAAGCGCTAAGCCTACAAGGGGCATACAGACCCAGAATTTGACAGAGGAGATAGGGACAGATTTTATGAAATGCGAACATGGCCGGTGGAATAAGAGGGAAGCTAACAATACAGATAAGCCACATAGATGTTAGGTATTACTTTTTCAGTCTCAGGTTGGTAAACAAGTGGAATGAGATAGAAGAGGAGGTGGTGGAGGTAAACACCATACACAGCATCAAGAGTTGGTATGACAGAGCCCGAATGGCCTGGAACCAATAATGTCCGGGCGAGGCCAGGAGCTAAGACCCCACAAACACAGCTCTACGAATATGCAGACACTAGAAATTCAACAAAATTATGATATACTAAATACTAATGACAGGACTCCACGAACATATCTTTACCCCTGTGCTTATAATTAGTCAATTACAAACAGTCAATTGAACATAAACATATGTAATCGCCGACTATTTTTCGAGCCCTAAATCGTTGGATAAACTTGACGGACGAAATACGTTTTCCCTTGAGCGCACGCGCGTGCGTGCGTGCGTGCGTGCGTGCGTGCGTGTGTGTCTCGTGCCGAATAGGAAAACTGGCCAATTAGCAAGAACTCATTTAAAATTAAGTGCTTTCTAAAATTTCCTCTTATACGTTTAAAGATATATTTTTTCATATATGTTAACGTAAAAATTAATCATTTTGTACCAAAAGAACCTTGGAAAACTTACCTGTGTGTGTTTGTCTTATACTACTGTTAGTAAAGCCTAGCTGCACCTGGTGCACATATCATGGACCGGCCTGAGCTCCACAATACTCCCTCTGCCTCTCTATTACTGAAACACCAGACAATCAGTGACGTGCAGAGGTCTGCTGATGCTCGGGGCCAACCCCTTGATTGTATGCCCCAAAGACTCAAATATAAGGCCTAGTACTGAGAAATATTATGAGAAAGGGAGATATTTTGAATATGTAAACACAGATGAAACATGAAATAAACACTCTATTCGATTTAAATATAAATCAACCAAATTTATTAAGGCACGAACAGCCACGTCTGCTTGTTGCTTTTGTTGGCTGTTCCACGTACGTCATGCGCATGCGTGTGGGGGACACCATTTTCTCTGGACAGAAAGGGTACACTATGTTAAAGGAATAAAGGGCTAACCACTGCCTCTGTAGTGCGGTGAGCCTCCAAAAATTGATTTATCACCGCTGAAATTTCAAAATCACTATCTTATTTCCCTTTCTAATTGGTTGATCCCCCCATCTGGATGCCCGGGGCCACCGCCCCTTCGCATCCCCTCTGCACCCCACTGCAGACAAAATATAGCGTTATATGAAATTCATGTCAGCTACGCCTATCTGAAACAAGATGCATTTTTGTCACCTATCGCAAAAGCAGAGCACGTGATACAAAAACTAGATGTGCTTCAGTTATCGTAGAAACAGAACACGTGATACAACGAACAGATGTGCTTCAGTTATCGTACAAACAGAACACGTGATACAAAGACTAGATGAGCTTCAGTTATTGTACAGAGCTCGTGATACAAATACCAGATGTGCTTCAGTTACTGTACAGAGATCGTGGTACTAAGACTGGATGTGCTTCAGTTATTAGAGAGAACCCGTGGAACACAGAGTGGATGTTGCGGCAAAGTTAAGAGAGCGCACTTCTGGGGGAGCTTAAATCATGGAGGTGTTGTGAGGTGGTGGTACAGATACTGTCAGCCTTGTGACTTAACGCGTTTCCACACGGAACACGTAGCAGCCAGGTCGAGCCCTGGCTCTCTTTCTCCCTTAGTTACGCTACTCTCACGAGAACCTTTTCTTAATCTATTCCATCTTCCATGCTCAACTCCCTTAAGGGTCTTTTCTTTACGTGAAACGAAGTTAAGTTACGAAACGCTGGACTTAACATGTGAATAACATGGCATGATCTAACGTTACTCCGAAAGTGGATGCCTCTCACACACGCCATCTACACACGCCACCTACACACGCCACCTACACACGCAAGACACACAGGTGAGCCATAAAGAAGTTAGAAAGTACTTCTTCTCCAGGGCGGTTATAAACCACGGAACGGGCGGGCATTGAACCCATGATAAGTAAGCCAGTTGGTAAGCCACTGGGCCAGCTGGCTACAATAAGAATAATCCAACTAGGTATATTTCTATACATCAAAGGGAAGTTGGATGAATCTTATCGTAGCCTGCTGAACATGGACTTGGTGAGTTAAGATAGGAAGTACGTCTGACTCGCGCTCAGCAGACAGGAGCAACCCCCCACCACGTCTTGCGCTGAATGCCGCATATGGGTTTAGCGCTTTACATGAATATAATAATGTAGCCAGCTGGCCGAGTGGTTAACGCACTGGCCTCTGAGTTTTAGGACTCACTGGTTCAATCCCCAGCCGTCCCGTTATTTAGATGAGGATGTGGTGGAGGTTTCACAGCTTCCAGAGATGGTATGACAGAGTCCGGGAAGTTTCAAGTCCAACAAATTTCGTTAAGTAAATCCAAGAGGCAAGGTCAATAAATATGACTTGTGTAACACCTGGTTTGGTGGTTTTACCAATCTAAAACATCAAGTTATACATGACTCTGTATATGAGATTGATAAACCCGCTGAGCGAAACATCTCACTTTGGTGTTGCGTCTGTCTTATTCATCTACTTGTCGGTATTTCGCAAGGACAGGAAAGGTCTCCGCCCCGCAAACACAACTCTGAGCACAGCGTTCTGTCAAAATTGCTGTGTAAGAAAGTAAAGAGAAATAATGTTCCCGTAGAGTAACGGTGGGAACTAACAAGTTTTCCTGGACAAGAATACCAGGAAAGGTAACATAACTCCCTCACAACGAAAGGACCAACACAATATTTACGCGTCTCCCATTCATGGGTTTGAGAAGTGTTTCTTGCCTATATGGCTGCACGTTTCTCAACCAGATTTTACGATAGACTGGTGAATATCACAATTAAAAACCAGTGGGTTGGTAGTCAATAACCTCGACACATTCAACTGTGCTGGCGGTAGGCAGACCAACCTCACATCGTACATAACAAGAACATAGTTTCCAAGGAATGAAAGACCATATATTGCCCCGCTGCCAGGCGCTCCCCTCCCATTTATATAATTTCCTTAAGAAAACATCTGACAGTACGACAGACGAGGCTACAATAAAAACTGGAGAGAGAACAAAAGTACCCGGGAAGGTATTAAAGTAGATACAGAAATGCATACTGCGTAGAAGGCAGAAAAAAAAAGTGTCGGATAGGTCACTAGTGACGAGTGGAGTCCCCAAGGAACAAAGCTGGGCCACCTGCTGTTCCTGGTATACTTAATTGACCCACCATAAGCAACTGAATTTTTTGTATTACTATCTGAGGCTGTGAAATTAATGAAGATAACAAAAGGAAAGTACAGGAAAATGCTTAAGACTTGAACAGGCTGTAAACAAGGTCAGGAAGGTAGTTATTTGAATTCAATCCTGTTAAATATACAGTAATGAAAAAAGGAAAAGAAGAGAAAAGACCGCACACAGAATATCACCTGGGAGGAGAGATGCTGCAGACAACGTGCATGGAGAAAGATCTGGGCGTTAACATTTTTCCAAGCATATCAGCTTACATTAAATACATCTTGGAGTAAGCGGTGACAGCATGGAACACGCACCTGAGCAAACATAGAAAAAGTATGAAGATGCCAAGAATGGCAGCTAGACTGATACCTAAACTGAGGGAATGGACAACGAGGAGAAACTTACAAAACTCAAACTGACGACACTACACGAGATGAAGACGAAGGAGGACATGATTACGATATAAAAAAATACTCAGAGGGGTAGATAGTGTAGAGGGGGTTAAGTTTCTGAGAAGAGAGCGAGAAGCCAGGGAACACCGATGGCAGCTAATTCTCGCAAATTAAACACACTGGCGATGAAAAAAAATGTTTTCTCCAGTCTTAGGGTGGGAAGAGGGACACACCAGACAAAGAGGTGGAGACCAACATTATAAATAACTTCAAGAGTAGATACGGTCAGGCCCTGAAGGCCAGGAATCAGTGAAACTAGCAGATAAGATGTAAGAGGCGGGGCCAGGAGCTATAAATCGACCCCTGTAAACAACAAGGTGAGTACACACACACACACAAGGTGAGACGCATACATGGCTCGCAACACCTGTCACACATATATCTCTGTTAAATACACAGAACTCCATGTGTTTTGAACTCTTGTCACAATATTAAAATGAAAGGCCTCTAAAATTGCTTGTCTTAAAAATATATTAAAATGGCTTTGATAATAAATGTCCTAAAAGTGAACTGTCTTTGGCAACTGTAGAAATGTTCTGTTTTTTTAAGAAGACCAATTATGATTTTTTGTCACCTTCAGCTGATAAACATCAGATCCAGTGAACCTTGTACCGTGGAAGCTGTGATCCCCCTGACCTCGCTATAGAGGATCAGGATGGGATCTCCCAGACCTCGCTAGAGAGGATCAGGGTGGGATTCCCAAGACCTCGCTATAGAAGATCAGGATGGGATCCCCCAGACCTCGCTATAGAGGATCAGGATGGGATCCCCCATAACTCGCTATAGAGGATCAGGATGGGATCCCCCAGACCTCGCTATAGAGGATCAGGATGGGATCCCCCAGAACTCGCTATAGAGGATCAGGATGGGATCCCCCAGAACTCGCTATAGAGGATCAGGATGGGATTCCCCTGACCTCGCTATAGAGGATCAGGATGGGATTCCCCTGACCTCGCTATAGAGGATCAGGATGGGATCTCCCAGACCTCGCTATAGAGGATCAGGATGGGATCCCCCAGACCTCGCTATAGAGGATCAGGATGGGATCCCCCTGACCTCGCTATAAAGGATCAGGATGGGATCCCCCAGACCTCGCTTTAGAGGATCAGGATGGGATCCCCCATAACTCGCTATAGAGGATCAGGATGGGATCCCCCAGACCTCGCTATAGAAGATCAGGATGGGATCCCCCAGAACTCGCTATAGAGGATCAGGATGGGATTCCCCTGACCTCGCTATAGAGGATCAGGATGGGATTCCCCTGACCTCGCTATAGAGGATCAGGATAGGATCCCCCAGACCTCGCTATAGAGGATCAGGATGGGATCCCCCTGACCTCCCTATAAAGGATCAGGATGGGATCCCCCAGACCTCCCTTTAGAGAATCAGGATGGGATCCCCATAACTCGCTATAGAGGATCAGGATGGGATCCCCCAGACCTCGCTATAGAGGATCAGGATGGGATCCCCCAGAACTCGCTATAGAGGATCAGGATGGGATTCCCCTGACCTCGCTATAGAGGATCAGGATGGGATCCCCCAGACCTCGCTATAGAGGATCAGGATGGGATCTCCCAGACCTCGCTATAGAGGATCAGGATGGGATCCCCCTGACCTCGCTATAGAGGATCAGGATGGGATCCCCCTGACCTCGCTATAGAGGATCAGGATGGGATCCCCCAGAACTCGCTATAGAGGATCAGGATGGGATCTCCCAGACCTCGCTATAGAGGATCAGGATGGGATCCCTCAGACCTCGCTATAGAGGATCAGGATGGGATCCCACAGACCTCGCTATAGAGGATCAGGATGGGATCCCCCATAACTCGCTATAGAGGATCAGGATGGGATCCCCCATAACTCGCTATAGAGGATCAGGATGGGATCCCACAGACCTCGCTATAGAATATCAGGATGGGATTCCCATGACCTCGCTATAGAGGATCAGGATGGGATTCCCATGACCTCGCTATAGAGGATCAGGATGGGATCTCCCAGACCTCGCTATAGAGGATCAGGATGGGATCCCCCAGACCTCGCTATAGAGGATCAGGATGGGATTCCCATGACCTCGCTATAGAGGATCAGGATGGGATTCCCATGACCTCGCTATAGAGGATCAGGATGGGATCTCCCAGACCTCGCTATAGAGGATCAGGATGGGATCCCCAGACCTCGCTATAGAGGATCAGGATGGGATTCCCATGACCTCGCTATAGAGGATCAGGATGGGATTCCCATGACCTCGCTATAGAGGATCAGGATAGGATCCCCCAGACTTCTCTATAGAGGATCAGGATGGGATCCCCCCAGACCTCGCTATAGAGGATCAGGATGGGATCTCCCAGACCTCGCTAGAGAGGATCAGGGTGGGATTCCCAAGACCTCGCTATAGAAGATCAGGATGGGATCCCCCAGAACTCGCTAAAGAGGATCAGGATGGGATCCCCAGACCCAGCTGTAGAGAATCAGAATGGGATCCACCAGACCTCTCTATATGGGATCAGGCTGGGATCCCATAGACCTCGCTATAGAGCATCATGATGGGATCCTCCAGACCTCGCTATAGAGGATCAGGATGGGATCCCCACAGACCTCGCTACAGAGGATCAGGATGGGATCTCCAGACCTACAGAGAATCAAGTAGGGATCCCAGAGGCGTGATGAGAAAAGTGGGCTCCACGACAGGGAATTCAATCTCACTTCGCTCGTCCGTTATCTTGAGAAACAAAGAAACCTGCAATGCCTTTCGCATCATCGATGTAAACAGATGTTGGAAGTGCCAAGTGCCAAAACAAAATGAATCTTATTTAGTTTTTTCCCAGTCAACTGCTGGAGGCTTTTGAAAACAATACATTTTTCGATGCCGTTTACTAGAAGGAAGAACATTGACTCTTTTCAGTATTGATGAAGAGAAAATTTTCTCAAAGCTCTGTCAATTTAGTCCGTAAATTGTCCCGGGCATCATCGCCTCCGTGGCCCGCTCTCAAAGCTTCTTTAAAAACAAAAGGGGCAATACCGTGGCTGGAACAATACACAGAGAAGAGAGAAAACCTTATGACGACACTCAGAGTGTGACTTGTAAACGGTCCAAGACGGACAGAAACATAGTCATATGCCAAAAGAACTTTATAAAATTTACCTAACCTTATTATAACAAGCGCAATTTAATTTAGCCTAATAAAACTTAATTAATATACAAACACAATGAAATATATTTTTTTTTCGTTAGGTTGAGTGATTTTTGCGAAATTATTGCATACACAAATTTTCGCTTACTTTATTCGGTAAGAAGAGCGTTGCTATTTAAGCCAAAATCGCAACAAGTTTTACCTATTAGGCACCACACATATATATATATATGAGAGGTTAGAGGAGAATGGCCAGGCTGGTTCAAGCTGACAGTAAGGCGAGAGTAACTCAAGAATCCAAGTTTTAAACAGTCTGATGCAAAACTGCATCTTTGAATGCAAAATACGTCGAACTTTGACGTGGATGGGTTACACAAGCAGAAGACCACACCAGGTTCCACTCTTGTCAAATAAGAGCAGGAGACTGAGGCTACAGTGGGTACAGACATACCAAAACTGATCATTTGAATATAGGAAAAACGTCGCCTGGTCTGACGAATTGCGATTTCTGCTGCGACATGCAGATGATAGAGTCAGAATCTGGAGTAAACCTTAGGGATGTGGTGGAACGGGAGATTCGCAGCATGAATGTGCAGTCCACAAATCTGCAGCAACTGTGTGATGCTATAATGTCAACATAAACCAGGATATCTAAGCAATGTTTCCAGCACCTTGTTGAACCCATGCCACGGAGAATTCATGCTGGTCTGGGGGCAAAGGAAGGCCCTACCCAGTCCTGATAGGGTGTACCTAAAAGAAAGTGGATACTGTATACGAAAAGAAAACTCACATGAGAAAAAATGTGGATGAATATTAGTCTGAAATTCCGGCCTCCAGCTGAGGTCGTCTTTAACAGATACAAAGGAATGGGGAGACACATCAGATGTTTATAGGGGTAACGAGAGTAGGCGGCTCAATGCCTGTTAAATGAAATATACTGTCAGGAGAGAGCATCTTGGGTCCAGAAGGTGAGTGACGATACCTCACAATAGGTTACCCTTTTAGGGACATTAAGGTGTTCAAGTGGACTCCCATGTTAACCTCTCATTATCTGGGAGTGTGAGTGTATATGGGTGACTGTTGTGTAGTATTAGAGGCCTTGAGCATAAGAATGAAGGAGTACTGTTACAGGTTTGGTGTCCCATGCTAGGCTGGTACTCTCCTTCACACTCAAAACAACAGTTCTTATTTTATTGTGTTGTTGTCAGGATGTCTGGGCTGTTCTGTGACTAATTGAACGCGGTGCTGAGTTTTTTTTTAGTGCGTATTTCGTAATCATATCGGGTTTGACGTCCCGTTCGAAATGCTTAAGTCTGGTATTGCTTCAATTAATGTTGCTTCAGTTGATTTTCGTTTGTACTGGTCTACCATCTTATTAATGATATCATCGTTTATGGAACAGTACAGACCTTTCTCGGCCGTACCTAATTTAACTCTGGCGCTCAATTTTCCCTAGTCTTCGTTGCCAAGACTTGGAAATGCTCCTTGTACCTCATATCAAACATTTTTTTGTTAGTGTTAAAATATTAAGATATTTAGTAACTTTTTCTGAGAATCACAATGAAAGATGTGAATGAGGCACAAGGAGTATACCAAGTCCTGTGCAACAACTGCAATCTAGTGTACAACAGGAGAAACTGACAGGGATCTTAGGACTAAGATAATTGAGTACAATCAGGAATAGCCATGAAAGTTCTGCATTGTTCCAAGATATTCAAAATTCACAGATAACAATCAACCGGGATGGCGCTAACATCATTTACAAGACGAGAGATCCATGCAAACTAAAATCAACAATGCTGAAAATGGCATATGATAACGAAAGGTTCAAGAGTAAGACACATGTGCAACAGCTGCATTTGTCTTACTCTCAAAATCAACTGGAGTCGTACTGAACTTAGAAGTTTCCTAAGAGACTTCCAAACCAATTTTGATCACCAAATATGTGCTTCAAAACGCATCCCAGCACCGAGTTTAATTAGAAACTCTCACAACAGCCTAAAAAAAAAAACTCACAACATACCCTTATATACAGACTTGTTTTTGCAATGCGAAGGACATTACCAGCTAAGCATGGGAAAGCAGGCATGTGACCGTGCTCTCCAACACCAAGAACCAGTGTCCCCTATTTCAAGCAACAGGGAGTTCCGTGACCCCAGTACACCCCAGGGACACAGACTCGGACATGAGTTCGGGATCAGAGAATGAGTCTGAAGTGTCACCTGATGTTACCATTACCAATAGCAGCGATGAAGCCTCTCTATTCTCGCAGGTAAACACCAGGAGTATACCTCCCTACCCCTCTGAAACACACTGGCAGGCGCAACCAACCCCATGGGACTGCACCTCCAAACGTACCTCCTCTGCTTGCAGCTATACACCTAAGCACGTAAAATAATGGGGATCACAATTCTGCAAATCAACATTCACCACTTCTTCAACAACCGCTACCTTTTTGAAATAGAGTTGTGTAACCACAACCCAGACATTATCCTCCTCAACGAAACAGCAGCCAGACCTGACCAACACATAAAACTCCCCGGTTACTCAACACTCAGAAATCCCGAGGGCCTTATTGTGGAGTAGCCATCCTTGTGAAGCGGGGATATGAATTCCGTAACATCCATGTCGAAGAGGACAACATCCTAGCAATAGAACTGCTGACCTCATATGGCCGACTTCTGTAGTGGGAACAGCTACTTTCCCCAGACAGCCGTCATTGAGTCTATCCCCTTACATAGATTACTCAGTCGAAACGTCCTACAGTCCTAGCAGGTGATTTCAATGCCCACCACCCGCTCTCTTTAACTGTGGCGCCGCCCTCCCGCAGGGTGACCATAAAAGGGGAAAAAACTCTTCAACCTAATGGCGGCAAGAAATTTATCATTCCCGGGCCCATTCTTTAAATCATATGTGGGCCCCCACCCAGGACTCCTGACATAGTACTCACCAACAGGGACTGCGATCTGTTCCACTGCAAAGTGTCCCCGGGCGGCAACGTCGGCTCTGACCATACCCCTGTCATAATTAAGCTACAATCCACCCCATTCCGCACACCCATCCGCCCTAAACCAACCTGAAAACACTGGCTTCGACCCCTTCAGGGATTACCTAGCAAATGACCAGACTATTCTTCTTGACAACCAACCCTCCACTGCAATAGATGTGGCGATAGCATCTCTACACAAAAAGAATCACCGAGGCCACTGAAGCATGCTGCCAACTAACCACCTCCAGGGTTTACCAACAGTACAAACCAACTAGAGAAATAAAAGACAGAATGAACAATTATCAAGCTGAATGTAGAAGGAACCTCCTCTCAGGCCAGCCCACTCGCGATGTACTCCTAAGAATGAGAAGGGAATTAATAACCTAATCACCCAACACAAACGAGACCTATGAAAATACCTTGTGCTGCAAGCTAATCAGTATAAGCGACAACCAGAACGATTCTGGAGCAAGATCCGCAGACTACTGGGGCTAAGCACTCACCCACTCAACTCCTCACACACTCATTCACTAATGACGTTGGCGAGGAGGTGACCACCTGCTCGATGACCCACAAGATCAAGTTGATTTGATGAGAGAGGTGTGGAAGAAAATTCTATCTCACAATGTCAGCAGAAGATTTAACAACAACCATTACGTGTGGGTCAATCAGTGGCGTGACGAGAACCGGGAAGACTTCCAGCCAATATTAACAATTGATACATCTTCTCTTGAACCAGAGCACCCTCTCACAAGGCCAATCATCCTTAAGGAAATGACCCAAGTCATTGGACGAATGAGAAATAAGGCCCCTGGCCCCTCAGGCATAACAGTAAAACAGATAAAATACCTACCCCGTAATTGCAAGATGTCCCTATTAAACATCTTAAATGCTATCCTGGCGTCTGGCTACTTCCCTACATCATTTAAAACAGCTAAGATGATCTTCATCTCTAAACCCAATAAGGACACCCGTAACCCAGAAAATTACAGACCTATCTCTACTAGAAGTCGCTGGCAAAGTCTTTGAAAAAATCATTTCCAATAGACTGAACTACTACATTGAATTTAATCACCTTTTCTCAGAAAAACAGTTTGGTTTCAGGTCCCATCGTGGAACGCAGCATGCTATCAACATCATCTATGATGCTGCTGTAAGCCTGAGGAATCAAGGACACCTGGCCCTAATTGCAACGAGGACGTTCACAAAGCCTTCGACAGCCTCTGGCACGATGGGCTTATATTCAAACTTGCTGATCTACAGATCATAACTGGACCTTTCTCAGGCTCATATTCAACTTCCTAACAGGCCGAAGCATCATCCCCAACTTTAATGGCAAATCGGCAGTCCCATTCACCCCCAACAGCTGGAGTACCACAAGGCTCATGCCTTAGCCCAATACTCTTCAATATCTATGTAAATGACCTCCCGCAACCAGAACATAATGACACCATCATCACCCAATTTGCAGACGACGTGATTCATGTTGTGTCATCCGCCCCCATAACAGGTGCAACAAAATACAGGAGAGTAATAGCGAAAACGAATGAAGAATTACGAAGAACTGCTAATTGGGAGAAAAAGTGGAGAATCACAACTAACCCAGAAAAAGTCCTCATTAGCACCATTGGCTGTCTCCCGGAAACCATAGAAGACAAAGGAGGTATCTCCATAAGAGGATCACGGGTCGGTATCAGAAACCCTAACAAAATCCTGGGATATGAGATCGACAGATTACTTAACTCCACTTCTCACATCTCTAAAAAAGTGAATCTAGCTAAAGCCGCCTCAGCCAACTATTCAGATTCAAAGAAGCACCAACCCACATCAAGAAGCACCTCTACAAGATGATGATCAGACCTCTGTTGGAATATCCTTGCGTACCACTATCACTTACAACTAAAACCAACAGGCTGCGGCTTCAACGAGTCCAGAACAAAGCCCTCCGCTTTATCACTGGGACCAGATTAAGAGACAGAATCAGAACTGAAGACCTACATATACAACAAGAACTCGATGCAATTAATGTAAGGATAGATAAACTAGCGAAAAGACAGCTATACGACATGCAAGAATTATATGTACCTGATAGAGAACACCCCACAACCGGTAAACACAACCGACTATGTCATCACCACACCTCCCCACCGAACCCAAAGAATGACTCTGCAGCAAAGAGTTAGGCGCTACATCCACAATGACAACTACCCAAGACCCAGAATCCTGAGTAATCTTCCCGTCGAACCAGAAGAGTGGGTACCACCAGTCCCAGTCTATGTTCAACAACATAGATAAATACTCCCCATTTATGGGTGACCTACTTTTTCCAAACTACATCTTACAACTACCATTGTAACACCTACGACCTTCCTATTTTAGGACACCACCTCAGAAACTGCTTGAACAACTCCGGGCTAGCTACCAACAACATCAAAAGCCCTACAACTACCACCTGTTGAAACTGCTCGTCCAGTACCGGGCTAACCACCATCAACACCGAATGCCCAGATACTACCACCTTTTGCGGCAGCCTTTCCCGAAAAAAAAAAATAGATTACTATAAATAGTATGAATTCGCCCAATTCGGTGTCATGCTGTGATACAGTAGTATACCTGTGTGCAACTGATGGGGTGAAGGCATATTCTCCTCATAAAATTTACTGATGTATAACTCTACATACACACACACTTATTATGTTGCGCCAAAGTGGATAGGCCACTTACCTTTATAACCCTAACCTCCCCCTCTCCCCTCCCACCTATTTCCCAATTTCCATCCTTACCCATCCTTCTTCCTTCCCCATCTTACCGACGCTCTGGTCAATCAAGCTCAAGCTCAAGTCCATAAAAGAGAAACCTACTATGAGATATCATCAAGCAATTTCAAGACCCAAGAAACTATGCCATGATAAAATGAAGCTTCAGTTAACTACTAAGAACTGCAAACTTTCTTTACCCCCTATTAATTCCTGGTATCTCTCCTTATTCCTTTCTATTTGCTGTAGAGGACCTCAGCAGAGGTCGAAATATGCAGACTGCCAGGGCTGTAGAACGGCCAAGGTCAACGTAGACTGTGGCGAGGCCAAGGTCAACGTAGACTGTGGCGAGGCCAAGGTCAACGTAGACTGTGGCGAGGCCAAGGTCAACGTAGACTGTGGCGAGGCCAAGGTCAACGAGAACTATTGGGAGACCAAGGAGGTCAACCAATACTCTAAGGAGGCGAAGGTCATTATATAATAATAATATATATATATATATATATATATATATATATATATATATATATATATATATATATATATATATATAGGTAAAACTAGTCAATTAGCAAGAACTCATTTAAAATTTAGTCCTTTCTAAAATTTTCTTTTATACATTTAAAAATATATTTTTTTATTTATGTAAACTTGAAAATTAATAATTTTGTACCAAAAGAACCTTAGAAAACTTACTTAACCTTATTATAACAAGGCCATTTAAATTTAACCTAATCCAACTAAATATATTTTAGATAAGTTTACAATATTTTAATAATATATTTTTTAATAATATATTTTAATAATATATTTTTTCATTAGGTTCAGAATGATTTTTGCGAAATTATTGCATACACAAATTTTCGCTTGCCTTATTCAGCAAGAAGAGCGTTGCTATTTAAGCCAAAATCGCAAGTTTTACCTATTTGGAACGACATATATATATATATAATATGTATGTGTGTGTTAGTTAGTTAGTTACCATTTTGTCCTAGGCACATGTCGATTTGACACTAGGCCTGTTGTATGTATGTGTGTGTGTGTGTGTGTGTGTGTGTGTGTGTGTGTGTGTGTGTGTGTGTACTCACCTATTTGTACTCACCTATTTGTGGTTGCAGGGTCGAGTCATAGCTCCTGGCCCCGCCTCTTCACTGATTGCTACTAGGTCCTCTCTCCCTGCTCCATGAGCTTTATCAAACCTAGTCTTAAAACTATGTATGGTTCCTGCCTCCACTATGTCGCTTTCTAAGCTATTCCACTTCCTGACAACTCTATGACTGAAGAAATACTTCCTAACATCCCTTTGACTCATAGGAGTCTTCAACTTCCAATTATGACCCCTTGTTTCTGTGTCCCCTCTCTGGAACATCTTGTCTCTGTCCACCTTATCTATTCCTCGCAGTATTTTATATGTCGTTATCATGTCTCCCCTAACCCTCCTGTCC
This sequence comes from Cherax destructor, assembly GCA_009830355.1. Taxonomy (NCBI): domain Eukaryota; kingdom Metazoa; phylum Arthropoda; class Malacostraca; order Decapoda; family Parastacidae; genus Cherax; species Cherax destructor. The sequence goes on along the minus strand of WNWK01003327.1, from coordinate 39,267 downwards.
TCTAGTGTCGTCAGGCCGATTTCCCTTAACCTTTCTTCGTAGGACAATCCCCTTAGCTCTGGGACTAGTCTTGTTGCAAACCTTTGCACTTTCTCTAATTTCTTGACGTGCTTGACCAGGTGTGGGTTCCAAACCGGTGCTGCATACTCCAGTATGGGCCTGACGTATATGGTATACAGAGTCTTGAATGATTCCTTAGTGAGGTATTGGAACCTATTCTTAGGTTTGCCAGCCGCCCGTATGCTGCAGCAGTTATCTGATTGATGTGTGCCTCAGGAGATGTGCTCGGTATTATACTCACCCCAAGATCTTTTTCTTTGAGTGAGGCTTGCAGTCTTTGGCCACCTAGACTATACTCTGTCTGCGGTCTTCTTTGCCCTTCCCCGATATTCATGACTTTACATTTGGCAGGGTTAAATTCAAGGAGCCAGTTACTGGACCAGGCTTGCAGCCTGTCCAGGTCTCTTTGTAGTCCTGCCTGATCCTCGACTGATTTTATTCTTCTCATTAACTTCACATCATCTGCAAACAGGGACACTTCTGAGTCTATCCCTTCCGTTATGTCATTCACATATACCAAAAACAGTACAGGTCCTAAGACTGACCCTTGTGGAACTCCACTCGTCACAGGTGCCCACTCTGACATCTCGTCACGTACCATGACTCGTTGTTGCCTCCCTGTCAGATATTCTCTGATCCATTGCAGTGTTTTCCTGTTACGTGTGCCTGATCCTTTAGCTTTTGCATTAACCTCTTGTGAGGAACTGTGTCGAACGCCTTCTTGCAGTCCAAAAATGCAGTCTATCCACCCTCTCTCTCGTGTCTTACTTCTGTTACCTTATCATAAAACTCCAGTAGGTTTGTGACACAGGATTTTCCTTCCCTGAAACCGTGCTGGTTGTCGTTTATAAGCTTGTGTCTTTCTAGGTGCTCCACCACTCTCCTCCTGATGATCTTCTCCATGACTTTGCATACTATACACGTCAGTGACACAGGTCTGTAGTTTAATGCCTCGTGTCTGTCTCCTTTCTTAAAAATTGGGACTACATTTGCCATCTTCCACGCCTCAGGTAGTTGCCCAGTTTCAATGGATGTGTTGAAGATTTGTGTTAGTGGCACACACAACATCTCTGCTCCCTCTAAGGACCCACGGAGAAATGTTGTCCGGTCCCACCGCTTTTGAGGTATCGAGTTCACATAGCAGCTTCTTCACCTCCTCCTCGGTTGTGTGTATTTCATCCAGCACTTGTTGGTATACCTCCCTATTCTGAATTCCTGGAGTCCTACCTGTCTCCTGTGTAAATACTTCTTTAAATCTCATGTTGAGCTCCTCACATACCTCTTGGTCGTTTATTGTGAACTCCCCACCTTCCTTTCTCAGCCTGATTACCTGGTCCTTGACTGTTGTTTTCCTCCTGATGTGGCTATACAACAGCTTCGGGTCAGACTTGACTTTTGATGCTATATCATTTTCATATTGTCGTGTGTGTGTATGTGTGTGTGTGTGTGTGTGTGTGTGTGTGTGTGTGTGAGAAAACACTTCGAAATGTTTCCGCCCATCAGGGAATTGAACCCGGGCCCTCCGTGCGTGAAGTGAGAGCTTTAGCCACCAGGCCACCGGGGCTGTGTGTGGGGGGGGGGCTCAGTAGTGCCCACAATTCTAGCATTATCATGCTCATTTAGAAATTTTCTTGGTTTAATACCATTGGTGCTCACTACAGACCCTCCAGTATTCTCATATCTGGCATTGAAGTCTCCAAGAATAATTGAAGGTTCACTATTGATGTGTGGAAACTAAGATTGTGAGCAAAACAACAAATTGGAGATCTGATGGAAACAATGGGAGCTGCAAGTGAGACTAGCAAAATCTGTGGTTTTTCTCGAGTAGAAATTTTGAAGAGAGAAAGACATGACCATTGAGAATTCTGTTTACGAGGCCAGAAATCAGGAATCTTTTTATGAGAAGAAAGTCGAATCAGAGTGGATCTCAAAAATTCCACACCGACTACGTCAAGGAAGACAGGACGAGAGAGAAAAGAGAAAGAAAGTGTTACGAACACAGGTGTAGTCTTGTGGCCTGCACACCTGGTTGTAGCACAATAACCAAGGTAGAAAAGGGGAACTATGAAAAGACACTGATGAGTAAATACTTATATATATATTTCCTTCGCCAAACAGCATGCAAGTATATGTACAATATTTACAGAGGATATGAACAGAAAGACAATTCGAAATGAAGAGACACGGTAAGAACCTCCTTCGACCAGACTCAGAGGTAAGTCTGCCAATGGTTCTTCTTCTTCTTGTAGATTCGCCGGTACTGCCGACCCTGGTCTTCTCCAGATGGTGACCCGGCCGATGGTGATTCACGAGTGACCAACATCGCTTCATAACTTTGGGGGCTTCCTTGTCATTGGCTGGATTATATCAAGGTTCTAGCATCTGGCTAGCTGGTTGGGAGGGCATGTCTGTATGGGGGTGTGATATACGCGTCGAATAAAATGTGACGTATTCTTAGCATGCCACAAAAAGACATGGGAATGATGGAAACAGCATAGGAATAATTTAAGAAATAGTCCACTAATCATGGAAGGGAAATATCAACAGAGGTAAAGAGAGATTAGGAAATGTCGCAAAACTCCTCAGAGAATTTTGTCCAGTATTTCCAGTGTCAAGAAGCAAAGGAAAGATTTGCACCCAGCATGAAGAAAATAAGCAATAAAAACATAGAAATCCCACAGTTCAGTCGAGAATGCACAAAATCCAAAGGGAAGAACAAGAGGACTTGGAAGAAAAAGAATATCCTAAAGAATAAGAAAGCTTAAAGACCATTTGAAAATAATATAGCGTAAAAGGTCAAAACAGAACCAAAGTTACTGCACAGCGACATAAAAAAATGCAACTGCGAACAAACAATAATTGCTAAAGTTGGGGATTAGATGCTAAATGAGAATGACAGAAATACATGAAGAAATGAGAGGATTCAAAGACGTTTTTGGTGAAGAAATTGAAGAGCTACAGGAAGGCATTATAGACAGAGAGCAATAGTCACTAGAAAGCATCAACAAAACAAAAGAAAAAGTGAGCTTGATGTTACAAATGCAATGGGAGCAAATAACATCTCCAAGGGTACTAAGAGAAGGAGCAGAACCACTTTGAGACCCATAATGCAATGTTAAGCAACCAGTCTCTCAAATCATGACAGCCAGAAATCTGGAAAAAGGTAAATGTGGTCCTCAAATATAAAAAGAGAGACATATAAAGAGGCACTGAATTATTACCTCCAGCATACAAAAATTCTGCATAAGATAGTAAGAAAAAGGATATTGCAGAAATTGAAATTGATTTTTTTTTTTACAGAAAACCATCGCAGATTTAGAGATGGAAAAGTCCTGTCTTGCAAATGTATAGTTTTATGACAGACACAGAGATTAAACAAGAAAAACAGGGCTGGGCAGATCGCATCTTCTTGGACTGCAGGAAAGCATTTGATACAGTACCACATCAGAGGATCCAGAAATTAGAGGAACAGGCAGAGAACTTAGAGTGTCAAGGAACACCACTTTAATGACAGAAAGTAGAGAGTGATGGGGTGAAATTTAAGGAGGGAAGAGAGTAAGGAGATAAGTCCCGTAAGGATTAGTATTAAGACTGCCACTGTTACTAATAGACTTGAATGACCTGACAAAGGAGACTGAGTCCTATGTCCTCAATAGATTACATAGGTGATCAGACAAGTGGTTCCAAGAGTTCAACTATACAAATGGAAGATTAAGCTAATTGGAGAAGGTGAATGTAGACCTGACTCAAGAGTACAGGAAGAGAGGGGCTGCAAATATTAGAGTGAAATTGATCTAGAGTAAATATAACGCCAAGCATATCCCCAAAAGTGCATATAACATCAACAACATGTACAATATTAGCAAACCTGACAACAGCACACAGGAACTTTAATAAAAAAAATTTTTAGAACCTTATATACCACAGTAAAGCACCTAAATTACTGGGAACGCCTTCAAGTCTTGAACATGTACTCATTGGAGCGGAAGAGAGAAAGATACATTGTAATATATACATGGCAAGTACTCGAGGGCCTGGTCCCAAATAACAACATACTGGAGTGAAAGAAATGGGAGGAAGTGTAAAATAAACCCAGTGAGGAGCAGGGGTGCGGTGGGCACAATAAGGGAACACTGTATCAACATTCGGGGTCCCAGACTATTCAACATCTTACCAGAAGATATCAGAAACATGGTTGGAACAAGTGTAGAAGCCTTCAAGAGGAAACTGGACAAGTATCTTCACCAGGTGCCAGATCATCCAGGTTGTGATGGATATATGGGGCAGCGGGCCTCCAGCAGCAATAGCCTGGTTGACCAGGCAAGCAACAGACGAGCCTGGCCCATGGCCGGGTTCCGAGAGTAGTGAAACTCTCGAAACTCTTCAAGGGTATATCAAAGGTACAAGTGTTATACCAATGAGTATGCAGCCCCAGCATGGAACCCCACAACTGATAAAGCACGTGAACAAACTCGAAAATGTCCAATGATTTGCAACCAGACTAATATCAGAACTAAGAGGAATGCACAATAAGGAGACGTGAAGGAATGGAACGTAAAAACCTTGGCAGGGATTACGACATTCAAAATCTTAAGGAAAAGTGATAGGGCAGGTAAAAGCAGACTGGTTGAATTAAGACGACCAGTTCAAGCGAACGCAGTTTGAAACAGAAAAGACACACAAACACACACACACACACACATACACACACACACACATGAGCCATATGAATGTAAGGAAGTACTTTTTTAGTCTCTCAGTGCAGTTCACATGTGGAATGTGAAAAAAAGACCCTTATGTACAGTAAATTTGACACATGTGCAACACTTGGGTATATTTATTGAGAAACGTTTCGCCACGCAGTGGCTTCATCAGTCCTAAACAAAGAAGATTTTTGAAGATCATAAGGAGTTTGAGGTAATCAGTCCCTCAGCCTGATCTTCAAAATTCTTCTTTATTTAGGACTGATGAAGCCACTGTGTTTCGAAACGTTTCCTCTAATAAATGTCCTGAACTGTACAACAATATCTTGGTCCACATCTTGTCGGCATCAGCATACCATTTTTCACATGACTTAGATGGGGCAGTGGTTACCTGTAGCTGCCTTTTATTTTTGTTGGGTAGGGTCACCTCCCCCACTGCCCGATGAACAGACTGTTAGTGCCTGCACTTAAAATTCTGCACCATAGCATGGTTGCTTACGTTATGACTCAGAGAAATTTATCAGCCTCCCTCTTGAAGACAGCTAGGAGCTGACTGCTAATTCTCCTTATAAACAAGAGGAGGGTGTCGAATCTTGATCCATTCGCACTTATTGAGTAGTCTTTTAGTATACTCAACGTGCTCCTGCTTTTCATTAGAGATATCTTCCACCGTCTGCCAAGTCTCTATCATATGTAGTGAGTTTGGTGTGCCGGTTTGTAATCAAACCCTCCAGGTCTTCCAAGCGTTAATTATGATTCATCTTTCTCACCAACGTTCTAAGGAGTACAGTCTGAAGGATTTCAAGCGCTTCCAGTAATTTAAATGCTTAACTAAGTTTATACGATATGTGAAGGTTCACTGTACATTCTGCAGCTCTGGAATTTTGCCTGCTTTGAAGGGGGGCCTACAATATTCAAACCTAGAGATAAGTGCCTTGAAATGTATCGTCATTTGCTCGGCGTCTCTTGTTTTAAAAGTTCTAATTATCCAACCTCTTATTTACCTTGTGATTCCGTTGCTACGGCAGAAAACAATACACAGCTTCAAGATAAGATATGTTAAGGCCCAAGAGGCTAGAAATCAGTAATGCTCATCAAAGTGGTCTAGCAGGTGGGGCCAGGAGCAGTCTCTCGACCCCTCGAAAACACAAGTCGGTGAACACAAACACACAAAATCGCGTGCGCGCACACCTACACATACAAAGGCGCGTGCTCGCGCGCACGCACGCACCACACACACACACACACACACACACACACACACACACACACACACACACACACTGCCAAGAATGTCCCGCCCTGGCACCAAGCATATGACCGCCTAGAGCAGCCAGAATAAGCACGCGCGAGGTACGGCAGGCGCGGCGCGACCTACACTCGCGAGTACGGCAGGCGCGGCGCGACCTACACTCGCGAGTACGGCAGGCGCGGCGCGACCTACACTCGCTATAGTAAATACCGCACAAATAATACTTCTCCACAAACACCAGTGATCCAGAGATTATTTTACTGGCAAAGAAAACTCTAGGAATCACACGCTGTCAGGAATGAACACACTTACCGGCACTGTTGGTTTGGTACACACCTGCTGCCAGTGTTTGAGAGGACACATATGTTGGCACTGATGGGTTGGGACAAACATGATAACATAAGAATGGAGGAACACTGCACCGGGACCATTGGCCCATATTAGGCAGGTCCTTCTCATACCAACCATTCCCACCCACTTATTTATTCAACTTATTCCCAAAGCTACCCAATAAGTTTGCTTCAATTCCTCAGGTACTAATCAACTTCTAAGGTACTAAATCAAACCCAACCCTTCTTTATTTTTCATAACTGTTGCCTCTGTATTTGATTGAAGAAGTCTACTGTGTAGGCGAAACGTTTCATCAATAAAGATACCCAACTGTTTTTATACCATTATTTTATACCATTTTTATACCCTTTTTAACAACCCTTTTTACTCAAATGTTTATCTAACCTATTTTTAAAGCTTCCCAAGATTTTAGCTTCTACGACTATTTGGCAGATTGTTCCACTTTATTTGAAAACCAGTACTTGCCTACGTCCTTTCTAAACCTAAATTTATCTAATTTAAATCCGTTATTTTGAGTTCTCTCTTAATTAGATATCTTCAGTACTTTATTTACATCCATCGTCTTTGTTTATGTATGTCTTCCACTTATATATCTCAAAGATATTTTTCCTCATTCTACGTCTCTCAAGAGAGTGAAAATTGAAGTCTCTCAATCAATCCTCGTATGACAGCTTTCTTATACAGTTGATTAATTTTGGAATCCTTCTCTATATGTTCTCCAATTCATTTATATCCATTCTGTTGTTTGGTGACCAAAACTGAGCTGCATAATCTATGTAAAGCCTTACTAGTGATGCTTAAGGCTGTAAAATAACTCTTGGACTCCTACTGCTTATACTTCTTGATATAAAACCTAGTAATCTGTCAGCCTTATTGCGCACACTTTAGCAATGTTGTCTTGGCTTCAGATTTCTGCTTACCATGACTCCAGAGTCTTTTTCACAGTGTGTGATTGATCACACATGGCTTTACATCACCTAGTTCATAACTATGAGCGTTATTTTCATCCCCATGAACTAGAACTTCACTTTTGTCCACACTGAATTGCATCTGCCATTTTTCAGACCATGACATTAGATTTGCCAAATCTTCCTGAAGTCTATTATTCGGCCTATTTTGTGTCATCAGCTAATTTTTTCACGTCACTTGTTATTTCTTCATTAAGGTCATTAATGTAAATTATGAACAACATTTGGACTAAAAATTATCCTTATCCTTGTGGAACGCTACTTTTGACTAGTCATCATTCAAATTTCACCGCAAAATGGAAATTCTTTGCTGTCTACTGGTCAGCCATTCCTCGACCCTTGCAAGAAGCTTTCCTCCTATACTATGAGCTGCCACATACAAATCTTTTGTGAAGTACTCTATCGAAAGCCTTACTGAAATCTAAAAAATATTATATTCTTGATCGTGATCCACTGCCTCAAATGCTTATGGGAAAGTCAGTAAATTTGTCAGGCAGGGACGACCTCTTGTGAATCCGTGTTGAGACTCATTAATCAAAATATGCTTATTAAGGTGACTTATTATTATATCGGTTATAATTGATTCTGGCAATTTGCCTGATGACAGTATTTGAGTGAGATATGCATATTGGCACTATCTGGGTGAAACAAACATGCAGGCAGTTTGAGTAGGACACTCATGTTGACACTGAAGGGTTGGTGCACACATGATGGCAATATTGAGTGTGACCCACATGTTGGCACTGATGACTTGGTACACACATGCTGGCAGTGTTTGAAAGAAACCACATGTTGGCACGATTGGGTTAGGACAAACATGCTGGCAGTGTTTGAGTGGGACCCACTTGTTGGCACTGATGGGTTTGTACACACATTACGGCAGTATTTGCATGCGACGCACACGCTGGCACTGATGTTTTTGGACAAACACCGGCAGTTTTAGGGAGCAACCCAAATCAGACTGTATCAAGATTGGGACCCCCATGTTGACAATTTTGAGATAAAACTTGAAATATTCTCCCTAGAGTGTTAAAACTTAGACGTAGGAATGGTGATAATGGAACCTTATTGATAGTTTTGTGGTAGGTGGGACTCCTCTCATGGTACCTTTGATGAGTTCTGAGTTTTTCTACACCAGACGAGCCTGGCCTTGCTCGTCTTGTGCTTGCCTGGTCAACCAGGCAGTTGCTGCTGGTGGTCTGCTGACCCACGCATCATGGAGACACCATGAAGCTCAAATCAACAAGTTGGCAGCTTCAAGTTCTGAGCAAACGCGGAACCTAACAAATAACCATGAAAAAAGTTTATAATTATAACCATAATTTTTAAAGGGGTGGACCGGTCAGCCAGCTGAAAGCCTCGGTCAGATGACCAAAAGCTCCAGCTGTGGGTCATCACATAACTTAAACCTGCAGCGGAAAACACTAGTCCTCTTTCCTGACAAATCTTACCTTATCTAACCTAACCTATCCTAACAGAGAAAGGGTTTGGGAAGACGTGAATGGATGGTATTTGTCTGCCAGAAGTATTGAGGATTATAAAAACGTTCAGACACGGGTTTTAGTGATGACTCGCTCGGGGAAGCATTTGGTCACTGGAGCGAGGTCTTCCGCTGGCTTTCAGGCCAGACTCGTAAAAAATTAAAAAATTACATCATAAAAGGTGATGGTAGACTTTCCACGCCATATAGAAAAGAATAGATTACCACACAGTAGTGTCCTAGGAAATGGAGCAGGAGGAGGCACTCAGCGTAGAGGGGGAGGAGGCACTCAGGAAACATGGCACTCAGCGTGAAGTGGGAGGAGACACTCAACATGGCACTCAGCGTGGAGTGGGGAGGCACCTAGGAAATATGGCACTCATCGTGGAGTGGGGGAGACACTCAGGAAACATGACACTCAGCGTGGAGTGGGGGAGACACTCAGGAAACATGACACTCAGCGTGGAGTGGGGGAGACACTCAGGAAACATGACACTCAGCGTGGAGTGGGAGGAGACACTCAGGAAACATGGCACTCAGCGTGGAGTGGGAGGAGGCACCTAGGAAACATGGCACTCAGTGTGGAGTGGGGGAGACACTCAGGAAACATGGCACTCAGCGTGGAGTGGTGGGAGACACTCAGGAAATATGGCACTCAACGTGGAGTGGGAGGAGACACTCAGGAAACATGGCACTCAGCGTGGAGTGGGAGGAGGCACCTAGGAAACATGGCACTCAGCGTGGAGTGGGTGAAGAGGAGTCTTAGTGAGAGACTGGTCAAGGTTGATAATAATGCAAGAGACAAACACACACACATACACAAGATATCTCCCCCCCCCCCCTTGAAAACCCCCCCTACCCCCCCGGTCCCCCCTTCCCCCGACCCCAAAAAACTCCCCCCCGACCCCAGCCCCCCTGACACCCTCTCCCCGACCCTCAACTCCTGGTGCATCCCCACTGCAATCTCCAGTTCCCGACAAACCGTGAGAATCCTGCTTCCTGCTCTGGACTCTCGCTTCTGCTTTCTGTCTGCTGCTTTTCCTGTTGTTGTTGGTGGTGGTGTTGGTGTCAGTGGTGGTGCTGTTAATATTAGTGGTGGTGGTGGTGGTACTGCTGCTGTTGTTGATATTGGTGGTGCTATGTTGGCGGTGCTTCTGGTGATACAAGGCTGTTGCTATTAGTTTTATTGTTCCTGGTGCTGTTCCTCTCTCCTGTCATTGTGCCTGGAGCTGTCCCCCTCTGCTGTCATTCTTCCTGGGGCTGTTTCTGTCTCCCGTCATTTTTTCCCCTGGTGCTTTTCCCTCTGCTGTCCTTAATCAAGGTGCTGTTCCTCTCTGCTCTTATTATACCTGGTGCTGTTCCTGTCTTCTGTTATCATTATTTTATGTTTGCTTCTGCTCCTGCCCAGTGTCTGTTTTGCCGTTGCTCCTGTTGCTGCAGTCTACTGCGTTTCTACATATTATTCTCTGAAGGTGCTACTGTTGCTGATTTACTCTTGTTATCTGCTCCTGGTGCTCCTGATACCGCTGGCTTTGGTTTGCTGCTGTGTTTTTCGCAAAAATTTTCCTTGTTTTGCTCCTGTTTTTCCTGAGACTCCCGTCTGTTTCTACAGATTCTTTTTGATGTTGATCTTCGGCTCCTGGTTCACCCGCTGCCCCACTTCTACTGGGCAGTCTCTGGTCTAGCCGCCAGTGTGTGTTTGAGGGGTGACGCGTCAGTCACAAGGTCAATGTTGTACTTAATCGAGTGTTTACTGGGCGAGGTGGGAAGTATTTGTTGTGGTTGTGTGGCCGTGTCAAACTCCCTCCCTGCACTCTTGCTTCCTACTCCTTTCCTTCATTCTTCTCGTTCTTCCTTTTCTTCTTTCCCGTCTTTCTTTTTCTCCTTTTCTTTCTTTCATTTTATATTTGCTTCTCTTTCTTGTTTCTTGTTCTCCATCGCTATGAAAAGACTGAGGAAATAAAGACGGAGTATAAAGCAAAACCAAATCATCCACTCATAGCAAGACCAATGTGGTAAACTCAGAGGAGCATTGACCACAACTGCAAGAAATATAAAGGCATAACTAGAACCCTCAGCACAAGGAATACCAAGCCAATGATGATCCGCTTCGAGTCATTTCTCTCTCTAGGCTGGAGTACTGCTGCACTCTAACAGATCCGTTCAATACAGGTGAAATTGCAGACCTGGAGCATCTGCAAATTACTAGGAACGTTTAAAGTTCCTCGATCTGTGTTCTTAGGAATGTAGGCGATAAAGATATAATCAACACCTGGAAAATTTTAGGATTGGTCACAAATCATTTCAACAGGAAAGAGGCTTGGCAGACGGTGCAAAATAACCCCCATTGTAAAACAGGGGTATAAAGATAAAAATGCATTTTGGGAGGAGATAAACAAGGTAAGAAAGCCTAGGGGAACGAATGGATTTGATTAAAACAGAGCAGGGGAGTTAGTAGATGGGGAGCTGATAGTATTGGGTAGATGGCGGAATATTTGAGGAACTTTTAAATGTCGATGAAAAGAGGGAGGCGATAATTTCATGTACTGGCCAGGGAGGTACAACATCGTTTAGAGTGAAGAAGAGCAGGATGTGAGTGTGGGGGAGGTGCGTGAGGCATGCAGAATGAAAGGGGTAAAGCAGCTGGAATTGACGGAATCATGACAGAAATGTTAAAAGCAGGGGGATATAGTGCTGAGTGGTTGGTATTTTTGCTTTCTTAATAAATGTAAGGAAAGAGGGAAGGTACCTAGGGATTGGCAGCTAGCATGTATAGTTCTTTTATATAAAGGGAAGGGGGACAAAGAGAGTGTAGCACTATAGGGGGAATAAGTTTACTGAGTATACCAGGTAAAGTGTATGGCAGGGTTATTATTGAAAGAATTAGAGGTAAGACAGAGAGTAGGATTGGCAGATGAGCAAGGAGGTTTTAGGAGTGGGTAGGGATGCAGATCAAGTGTTTTACAGTGAAGCATATATGTGAACAGTATTTAGATAAAGGTAGAGAAGTTTTTATTGCATTTATGGGATTTGAGAAAGGCATATGATAGAGTGGATAGGGGAGCAATGGCACAACAAGGTAAGTGTATGGAATAGGTAGTAAGTTACTGAAGGCTGTAAAGAGTTTTTATGAGGATAGTGAGGCTCAGGTTAGGGTGTGCAGTAGGAGAGAGGGAGATTACTTCCGTAAAAAGTAGTGTCTTAGACAGGGTTGTGTAATGTCACCATGGCTGTTTAATATATTATAGATGGGGTTGTGAAAGAAGTAAATGCTAGTGTTAAACGTGAGAGGGGTGGGAGTTTAAATTATGGAGAATTAATGCAAATGGGAGTTGACAGTTACTTTTGCTGATGATACTGTGTTGGTGGGAGATTCTAAAGAAAAGTTGCAAAGGTTAGTGGACGAGTTTGGGAGTGTGTGTAAAGGTAGAAAGCTAAAGTGAACATAGATAAGAGTAAGGTGATGAGGGACAAACGATTTAAATAAAGGAAAATTGGATATCACATTGGAGAGAGGGATTATGGAAGAAGTAATGTTTTCAGATATTTGGGAGTTGATGTGTCAGCAGATGGGTTTATGAAGGATGAGTACAATCTATAGAATTGATGAAGGAAAAAGGTGAGTGGTGCATTGAGGTATCTGTGGAGACAAAAAACGTTATCCATGGAGGCAAAGAAGGGAATGTACGAAAGTATAGTGGTACCAACACTCTTATATGGGTGTGAAGCATGGGTTGCAAATGCTGCAAAGGAGGAGGAGTTATGCAGTGGAGATGTCCTGCTCCATGGGCAATGTGGTGTAAATATTATGCAGAAAATTGGAATGTGGAAATTAGGAGAAGGTGTGGAGTTACTAAAAGTATTTGTCAGAGGGCTGAAGAGGGTTGCTGAGGTGGTTCTGGTCATTTAGAGAGAATGGATCAAAGTAGAATGACTTGGAGAGCGTATAAATCTGTAGGGGAAGGAAGGCGGGGTAGGGGGCTGTCCTAGAAAAGGTTGGAGGGAAGGGGTAAAGGAGGTTTTTAGGGCGAGGGCTTGGATCTCCAGCAAGCATGTGTGAGCGTGTTAGATAGGAGTGAATGGAGACGAATGGTTTTTGGGACATGACGATTCGTTGGAGTGTGAGCAGGGTAACATTGTGTGAAGGGATTCAGGGAAACCAAAGTTAATTGATTTAGCTGGACTTGAGTCCTGAAATGGGAAGTACAATGCCTGGGCACTTAAAGGAGGGGTCTGAGAGGACAGCTGGGAGGGACTTTTCTCAGCTGTAGTATCTGAGCTCCTGCAAAGACAGTGATTATGTATGAGTGTGGTGAAAGTGTTGAATGATGATGAAAGCTTTTCTTTTGGGGATTTTCTTTTCTTTTGGGGTCACCCTTGCCCGGTGGGAGACGGCCGACTTGTTGAGAGAAAAAAAAAAATATATATATATATATATATATATATATATATATATATATATATATATATATATATATATATATATATATATATATATTATATATATATATATATAAAGCCTTCTGCCCACAAGACCTCCTTTACCCTCTCCTCCAACTCGGGGACGACCCCTACCACGCCTTCCTTTCCCTACAGACTTATATGCTAACCAAGTCATTCTACTTGCTCCATTCTCTCTAAATAGCCAAACACCCTCAACAGCCCTCTTCAGTCCTTTGACTAATACTTGTATATATCCACACCACCACCTTATTTCTTCACTACGATTTCTCTGCATAATATTTCTACACCACACATTGCCCTTTGTGACATCTCCACTGCCTCCACCCTCCTCGCTGCAGCATTTTTTTTATCTCCACAGATACCTCAATGTACCACTCACCTTTTTCCCTTCATCAATTCTATAGTTAACCTCATCCTTCATAAAACCCATCCGCTACAAGTCAACCTCAAATATCTGGCAAACATGCACTTCTTCCATTCTCCCTCCTCCACAGATATCAATTTTTCATTATTTAAATCGTTTGATACCTCATCACTCATTTCCTTATCTATGTTCACTTCAACTTTCTACCTTACACCCTCCCAAATTTGTCCAATAACCTTTGCAACTTTCTTTGTAATCTCCAAAAGCACAGTATCACTGTAGCAAAAAGCACCTCACAGCTCCTATTTTGATTCCCTACAATTTAATCCCACCTGTCTCCCAACACCCTAAAGATGCATTTTTACAACCCTATCTATAAATATGTTAAATAAACCATGGTGACATTACACATCCCCTGACTAAGACCTACTTTTATTGGGAAGTAATCTCCCTCCCTCTCCTACACACCCTAACCTGAGCCTCACTATCCTCATAAAAACTCTTTACAGCATTTAGTAACTTACTACCTATTCCATACACTTCAAACATCTGACATTGCTCCCCTATCCACTCTATCATAAGTCTTTTCTAAATCCATAAAATGTAATGAAAACTTCCCTACCTTATCTAAATACTGTTCACATATACTTCAATGTAAACACTTGATCTACACATCCTCTACTCATTCTAAAGCCTCCTTGCTCATCTGCAATCCCCGTTTCCCGTCTTACCTATAATTCTTTCAGTAATAACCCTACCATACACTTTACTCCGGTATACTCAGTAAATTTATTTCATAATTTTTCAATCTCTTTTATCCCCTCCCTTTATATAAAAGGAACCATACATGCTCTCTGCCAATCCCTAGGTACCTTCCCTTTTCATACATTTATTAAACAAAAATAACAACCACTCAACACTATATCCTCCTGCTTTTAACATTTCTACTGCGAGAACGTCAGTTCCAGCTGCTTTACCCTCTTTCATTCTCTACGTAATGCCCACGTTTCTGCCACATAATAGTTGCTTATATCTCACCATAACTTACTCCCATAGTTTATAAACGTTCGCCTCTCTTCTTACTTACCGTTGCCATTTTCCCTTCAGTCCCCACACTCACATCCCGCTCTTCTTCACTCGTAAAAGATGTTATGCCTTCCCGTCCAGTGCATGAAATTACTGGAATCCCTGATCATCGACATTTAAAAGTTCCTCAAAATATTCCCAAAGAATATCTATATTAAAAAAAAAAAATAATTATTCCAGCCTCATCTACTAACTCCCCTACTCTGTTTTTAACTGACAAATCTATTCGTTCCTTAGGTTTCTTAACTTTTTATCTCGCTCCAAAAAAAAATTTCTTATTCTCAAATAATACTTCTTGACTGTCTCTCTCCTCACTCTATCTGCTCTCCTTGCACTTTCTCAAACACACTCTTCACTTTTCTTTTTACTCCCATATATACTCTGCTTCCTTTTCTTAAATCACTTCTGCTTTGTAAAACCATTCGCAAGCTACCTTTTCTTTTTTATTGCACTATTTACCTCATCATTCCACCAATCACTTCACTTTCCTCCAGCACCTACCCTTCTCTATAAAGCTACAAACTTCTGCCTCACATTCTAATACTGGGTATTTAAAACTATCCCAACCTCTTCAAAACTACTCATACCCACTACCCATACTCTGCACTAGCCCACAAGCTTCTCACAATAGTTGCTTATATCTCACCCTAACTTTATCCTCCTTAGTTTATAAACGTTCACTCCTCTTACTTTCATTGCTGCTATTTTCCCTTCAGCCCCATCTACCTCTTACTTCTAACTGTAGCTGCAACTAGATAATGATCCGACATATCTGTTGCTCCTGTATAAACATGTGCATCCTGAAGCTACCCATCAGCCTTTATCCACCAATACATAATCTAACAAACTACTTTCATTACATGCTATAATGTCTTGTATACTTATTTATCCTCTTTTTCATAAAATATGTATTACTGACACAAAACCTCTTTCTACACATGTCTACCTAAAGGCTCCCCATTTTCATTTACCTCTGGCACCTCTAAATTTACCTACTACCTCCCACAACATTTTTACCTACTTTAGCATTGAGATCCCCAACCATAAGTACTCTCTCACTTGGTTCAAAACTCCCCACACACTCACTCAACATTTCCTGCACCTCTCTCTATATTTCATTCAGTTTGGAAACAGAGCAAATGTTCCAGTTAACATAACACTAAACGGGTCACCCATCACAAGACTCGCAGAGGGAAAATTCCTAGGAATCCACCTTGACAGTAGCCTCAAATTCCAGACACATATACAACAAATTTCCAAGAAAATCTCTAAAACAGTAGGCATACTATCCATCACCTAAGACCACTAATAACCCAGCAAAAGGCTGCAGTCAGAATGATAAATTCCCACTCCAGACAACATACTCCACTAATATTCAAAAGTCTAAAACTACTCACCGTAAAGAACATCCATACTTATTATTGTGCCTACTACATACATAGAACACTACACTCAAACATAAACCCTCCACTCAAACTTCTCCTCACCAACCTTAACAGGACGCACGACCATAACACAAGACACAGATCACTTTTTGATGTACCCAGTGTCCATATCACACTGTAAAAACTCGATGCACATAAAGGGCCTCAAAATTTGGAATTCATTACCAGTAAATACTAAAGTAACTCAGACTGAACATCAATTTAAGACTTCTCAAAAACCACATACTCACCCTAAAC
Source organism: Cherax destructor (assembly GCA_009830355.1). Taxonomy (NCBI): domain Eukaryota; kingdom Metazoa; phylum Arthropoda; class Malacostraca; order Decapoda; family Parastacidae; genus Cherax; species Cherax destructor. The sequence goes on along the minus strand of WNWK01003327.1, from coordinate 22,857 downwards.
TAAAAACTCAATACTTAACTTTACCAAAAAATTTCCCAATTACCTAAATCTTAAAACCTCAAAATTAGATGCCCAAAGTTCATACATTACTTACACTACATGGTAGTAGTATAAATACCTGCCCAAAACAATACTGCCTTACACCCAATTGTAGCATTCTCATACTGTAAACTACTTTTCAACAATGCACAATGTTATATTCCCATAATATAATTTAAATATTTACTATTGATACAAATAACCTGCAAAATACAGTGGTACCTCGAGTTACGAGCTTAATTCGTTCCAGACGGCTATTTAAGTGCCGATACCGAAGGAATTTTTTCCCTTAAGAAATAAAAGAAAATTAGATTAATCCATTTCAGACCCCCAAAAATACACTTACAAAAGCACCTACAAAAACACACTTACATAATTGTTCGAATTGGGAGCTGCTCGTAAGTAGAGGTATCACTGTACTTTCAAGTTGTCCCAATATAGTATCCTCAGATTATTAATTTGAGTAAACTTACTGTCTGCTATAAATAAAAACAGATGTACAACTAAACTATGATCAATTTCTCTAGTATTAAGTAGTCTGTAAGCCATTAAATTTAGTCTGCCCATAATGCCATGGCATGATAGTGGCTTTCTTTGCACTGCAACTCATTATTGTAATTACATAATCTCAATGTAAACGGCAAATTTTACAAAGAAGAGGCCTGGGGATGTGATTAACGGTCGGGGCATTGACTTAAGCCGGTGGGAGATTTGGACATGCCTCGCATGGGCCAGTAGGCCTGCTGCAGTGTTCCTTCTTTCTTATGTTCTTATTGTTTTAGTATCCAGAATGCCTAACACTGCTTATTCTGGACTAATTTCAAATTGTAATTGAAATAATAGTACATATATATAATTTTTTTTTCTTAAAGTCATAAATAACTAGCTACCTGGTAGAGGGATCCACCTGCAACACATCAGGGTGAATGTAACGATAAAGACGGGTAGGTGGCTGGGAGGGCGGAACTAAGGCATTCCATACTTCATTGACAACACGCTCTTGAGTTTCTGGAATGACATGTGTATGACTGGCAAGTCTGTTTCTTCCTTCTTTGGTTTTGGGATGAGATGTTCGGCGTTTTTCTTCCTTCTTTTTATCAGTCTTTGATGGTCTGAATTTATTTTCAAACCATCCACGAAGCTCAGTTTCTAACCTGAAAATGTGTAGTGGCTTTGTTAAATATTTACGTATACATATAAATATACATGGTATAGGCAATGAAAGACTGGATATCAAATTGGAAGGAGGGAGTATGGAGGATATTTGTGAATGGATCTATGGAAGACAAGGAGAACCATAGAAATGATGGCATCTGTGGAGACAGAATGTTATCCATGGAGGAAAAAAATGGGAATGTATGAGAGTATAGTGGTACCAACACTCTTATATGGGTGTGAAACATGGGTTGTGAATGTTGCAGCAAGGAGGCTGGTGACAGAGGAGAAGCCATCTGAGAGCAATGTGTAGTGGAAATGTTATGCAGAGAATTTGTAGAGTGGAGATTAGGAAGTGTGGGATTACTAAAAGTATTATCCAGAGGGCCGAGAAGAAGTTGTTGAGGTGGTTTGGACATTTAGGGAGGATGGAGCAAAATAGTACAGTAGACCCTCATTTAGCACGACTATCTTGCACGATTTGGGTATTACACGATTGAAGAATTGCGGCACATTTTTATCTAACACGACGTAAACTTGATATTACACAATTCACTGGAGGTGAAAATTTTTTTAGTCAGTGGGGGAGTCCTACTGCTATCCCCCGCCACACTCACCCACCCACGCATCCCTCCCAGTGTTCAGTTTGGTTCATACGTGTGCAGGACGATAATAACCGGGAAGCTCGCTGTGTTTATTTACATACATTTTCTCATTTTCATTGCATTTTGATAAATCTTTGTACACACAAAAAATGGTAAACATAAGTATGACTTGCTGACTTTGACTGAATCACTTGCTGACTTTGACTGAATCACTTGCTGACTTTGACTGAATCACTTGCTGACTTTGACTGAATCACTTGCTGACTTTGACTGAATCACTTGCTGACTTTGACTGAATCACTTGCTGACTTTGACTGAATCACTTGCTGACTTTGACTGAATCACTTGACTGACTTACTGAATCACTTGACTGACTTACTGAATCCCTTGACTGACTTACTGAATCACTTGACTGACTTACTGAATCACTTGACTGACTTACTGAATCACTTGACTGACTTACTGAATCACTTGACTGACTTACTGAATCACTTGACTGACTGAATGACAAAGTTAGACACTCTAGTACAACCATCGACTTCAGTACCAGAATCTCTACCATCCACCTCAGCCCAGTAGGGCCACAGCATCTCTCCACTCTCTTTACAATCATCCACAAACATCATTACCCACAATTTAAGGTAAGAAATACTATTATTTCTATTGCATTTGTAGTCTCAAGCAGTAATATATCACGACAATGAAATACAATTACATATTCGCCTTCAATTTTTGCAAGATCTGTTGGTCTAAAAAAAAACTTGTTTGGCTTTTTGAGGACTCCCAGGAACATAATCCTATTTTTCCCATAAGTTCTTCTAATTATCTAACACGATTTTACCTAACACGACGTTTTCAGGAACGTAACTACCGTGCTAAATGAGGGTCTACTGTACATTACGCGATTGAAGAATTGCGGCACATTTTTATCTAACACGACGTAAACCTTATATTACGCGATTCGCTGGAGGGGAAAAATTTTGAGCCCGCGGTCGCCTGCAGTAGGTTAAACCATTGAGTCAGTGGGGGTCCTACTGAGGGGTGGCTATGAGCCACAACAAGTGTTTAATGCTGACGAGACAAGCGTTTTCTGGAAGAAAATGCCAACATGAACTTATATCAGTCAGCAAGAGAAAAGTGCACCAGGCTTCAAGACAGCAAAGGATCGCTTCACCTTGCTCCTTTTGGGTAATGCATCAGGTGATTTCAAGTGTAAGCCCATGGTTATTTACCGCTGTAAGAATCCTCATGCTTTGAGGAAAGGAATTTGTTTTCCTTCCCACAAACTAAGTTTATTCAGGTATACAGAGATAGTTACATTGATTATCATACATAGCAGCATATGTGTAGAGAACCTAGGATAACCCAAAGTGTTATCCTAGAGAACCTAGGATAACCCAAAGTGTTATCCTAGAGAACCTAGGATAACCCAAAGTTTGGGTTATCCTAGGTCTCTACACATATGCTGCTATGTATGATAATCTTGTAACTGTATCTGTGTATACCTGAATAAACTTACTACAGTTTGCAGGAAGAAAAACAAATAACCATTCCCTCAAGCGGCCGGTGCTAATGTTGTGGAACAGCTGGGGAGACCACCCGCCTTCCCAGGCTACCCCCCCCAACAACACCCCACCATCCCAGCATTCGTATTCCATACGCGTCAAGCCAGCTGTTTGTCAAGAATAAGAGAGTGAATTGTGTTTTGATCTTTAAATTACTATATCTTGTATCTGCCAAGCAATCATGTCACCCAGTAGGCATACCAGTGTTGCTCAAAGTGGCAAGAAAATGTTTAAGCATTTATTAAGTCTTAGAATTAACAAAGAAAAAGATATTAGACAAGACATAACCTGTGGCTGTAATGAAGTGTTACTTTGTACACATAAAAAGATGTAAACATAAGTTTGTGTGACTAACTTACTGACTGACCAGACTGACTTACTGAATGTCTTGACAGACTGACTTACTGAATGTCTTGACAGACTGACTGACTGAATGTCTTGACAGACTGACTGACTGAATGTCTTGACAGACTGACTGACTGAATGTCTTGACAGACTGACTGACTGAATGTCTTGACAGACTGACTGACTGAATGTCTTGACAGACTGACTGACTGAATGACTTGACTGACTGAATGACTTGACTGACTGAATGTCTTGACTGACTGAATGTCTTGACTGACTGAATGTCTTGACAGACTGACTTACTGAATGTCTTGACAGACTGACTGACTGAATGTCTTGACAGACTGACTGACTGAATGTCTTGACGATGACTGACTGAATGTCTTGACTGACTGAGAATGTCTTGACAGACTGAATGTCTTGACTGACTGAATGTCTTGACGACTGAATGTCTTGACTGAATGAATGTCTTGACAGAACTGACTGACTGAATGTCTTGACGACTGACTGACTGAATGCTTGACAGACTGACTGACTGAATGTCTTGACTGACTGAATGCTTGACGACTGAATGACTTGACTGACTGAATGCTTGACTGACTGACTTGAATGACTGAATGACTGACTGACTGAATGTTGACAACTGACTATGAATGTGTGACTGACTGAATGCTGACAACTGACGACTGAATGCTGACTGACTGAATGTCTTGACTGACGAATGCTTGACTGACTGAATGTCTTGACGATGAATGACTGACTGACCTGAATGTCTTGACAGACTGACTGACTGAATGTCTTGACAGACTGACTGACTGAATGACTTGACTGACTGAATGACTTGACTGACTGAATGTCTTGACTGACTGAATGACTTGACTGACTGAATGTCTTGACTGACTGAATGTCTTGACTGACTGAATGTCTTGACTGACTGAATGTCTTGACTGACTGAATGTCTTGACTGACTGAATGTCTTGACTGACTGAATGTCTTGACTGACTGAATGTCTTGACTGACTGAATGTCTTGACTGACTGAATGTCTTGACTGACTGAATGTCTTGACTGACTGAATGTCTTGACTGACTGAATGTCTTGACTGACTGAATGTCTTGACTGACTGAATGTCTTGACTGACTGAATGTCTTGACTGACTGAATGTCTTGACTGACTGATGTCTGACTGACTAAATGTCTTGACTGACTGAATGTCTTGACTGACTGAATGTCTTGACTGACTGAATGTCTTGACTGACTGAATGTCTTGACTGACTGAATGTCTTGACTGACTGAATGTCTTGACTGACTGAATGTCTTGACTGACTGAATGTCTTGACTGACTGAATGTCTTGACTGACTGAATGTCTTGACTGACTGAATGTCTTGACTGACTGAATGTCTTGACTGACTGAATGTCTTGACTGACTGAATGTCTTGACTGACTGAATGTCTTGACTGACTGAATGTCTTGACTGACTGAATGACTTGACTGACTGAATGACTTGACTGACTGAATGTCTTGACTGACTGAATGTCTTGACTGACTGAATGTCTTGACTGACTGAATGTCTTGACTGACTTGACTTACTGAATGTCTTGACTGACTTGACTTACTGAATGTCTTGACTGACTTGACTTACTGAATGTCTTGACTGACTTGACTTACTGAATGTCTTGACTGACTTGACTTACTGAATGTCTTGACTGACTTGACTTACTGAATGTCTTGACTGACTTGACTTACTGAATGTCTTGACTGACTGACTTACTGAATGTCTTGACTGACTGACTTACTGAATGTCTTGTCTGACTGACTTACTGAATGTCTTGACTGACTGACTTACTGAATGTCTTGACTGACTGACTTACTGAATGACTTGACTGACTGACTTACTGAATGACTTGACTGACTGACTTACTGAATGACTTGACTGACTTACTGAATGACTTGACTGACTTACTGAATGACTTGACTGACTTACTGAATGATACTTAATGACTGACTTACTGAATGATACTGAATGACGTAACTGACTTACTGAATGACTTTATTAAAGTTAGAGACACTCAGTACAACCATCGACTTCAGTTCCAGAATCTGTACTATCCACCTCAGCCCAGTAGGGCCACAGCATAACTCTCCACTCTCTTCACAATCATCCACAAACATCAGCACCCACAATTTAAGGTAAATACTATTATTTCTGTTACATTTGTAGTCTTAAGCAGTAAAAACAACATAATACATCACGATAATGAACTACAATTACATATTCTCTTTTATATTTGTAAGATCTGTTGGTCTAAAAAAACTTGTTTGGCTTTTTGGGGACTCTCAGGAACGTAACCCTATTTTTCCCATAAGTTCTTTTAATTATCTAACACGATTTTAGCTAACACGACGTTTTCAGGAACGTAACTACCATGCTAAATGAGGGCCTACTGTATATCAATTTTAATTCCAAAATCCTATGTACACTACCTTTTCAGGTACAGTAATAACCCAGTCAAATTTAACCCTTAAACTGTCCAAACGTTGATCTACGTTCACTCGCGTAGCGCTCCGAATGTAGATCTACGTTTTATTTTTCTTGTCTTCAAATTGGCATGATTGGCCTGAGATGCCTGGTCAGTAAAGAATGGGTCTTAACACTTGGTGTGTGCAGTATTAAAAAAATCTGGGACCACTTAGTACCTTGTGGGAGCACCAGTTCGATTGAGCGCCAGCTAGAGCAAATAGCATGGCAAACACCAGGGATTCACTGATGTCATGTCGTATTAACACGACCCTTTTAAGAGGAAAGTGATGGATGTGGCCACAAGTGGTCGAGGAAATATAAAAAACCTTGATAATAACCCATGTGTAACATTTGTGCAACATCTTTTCATTTTTGATACCATTGGTAGTGTCAATGCCAGAATGTCCTATAAACTATGCCCTAAGTAAAGAAAAACTATTCTGGAACATGTGTAATACATATTTCGGCAGGCTAGCTGGCTGGCTTTGGCGATCTCTCTCTCTGTGTCTGTGTCTGTGTCTGTGTGTCTGTATCTGTGTGTCTGTGTCTGTGTCTGTATCTGTGTGTCTGTGTCTGTGTGTCTGTATCTGTGTGTCTGTGTCTGTGTGTCTGTATCTGTGTGTCTGTGTCTGTGTGTCTGTATCTGTGTGTCTGTGTCTGTGTCTGTATCTGTGTGTCTGTATCTGTGTGTCTGTATCTGTGTGTCTGTATCTGTGTCTGTATCTGTGTGTCTGTGTCTGTGTGTCTGTGTCTGTGTGTCTGTGTCTGTGTCTGTATCTGTGTGTCTGTGTCTGTGTGTCTGTATCTGTGTGTCTGTGTCTGTGTGTCTGTATCTGTGTGTCTGTATCTGTGTGTCTGTGTCTGTGTCTGTATCTGTGTGTCTGTGTCTGTGTGTCTGTGTCTGTGTCTGTGTGTCTGTGTATCTGTGTCTGTGTCTGTGTGTCTGTGTCTGTGTGTCTGTGTCTGTGTGTCTGTGTCTGTGTGTCTGTGTCTGTGTGTCTGTGTCTGTGTGTCTGTGTATCTGTGTCTGTGTATCTGTGTCTGTGTATCTGTGTATCTGTGTCTGTGTATCTGTGTCTGTGTATCTGTGTCTGTGTATCTGTGTCTGTGTATCTGTGTCTGTGTATCTGTGTCTGTGTATCTGTGTCTGTGTATCTGTGTCTGTGTATCTGTGTCTGTGTATCTGTGTCTGTGTATCTGTGTCTGTGTATCTGTGTCTGTGTATCTGTGTCTGTGTGTCTGTGTCTGTGTCTGTGTCTGTGTCTCTGTGTGTCTGTGTCTCTGTGTGTCTGTGTCTCTGTGTGTCTGTGTCTCTGTGTGTCTGTGTCTGTGTGTGTCTGTGTCTCTGTGTGTCTGTGTCTCTGTGTGTCTGTGTCTCTGTGTGTCTGTGTCTCTGTGTGTCTGTGTCTCTATGTGTCTGTGTCTCTATGTGTCTCTGTGTGTCTGTGTCTCTGTGTGTCTGTGTCTCTGTGTGTCTGTGTCTCTGTGTCTCTGTGTGTCTGTGTCTCTGTGTGTCTGTGTCTCTGTGTCTCTGTGTGTCTGTGTCTCTGTGTGTCTGTGTCTGTGTGTCTGTATCTGTGTGTCTGTATCTGTGTGTCTGTATCTGTGTCTGTATCTGTGTGTCTGTGTCTGTGTGTCTGTGTCTGTGTGTCTGTGTCTGTGTCTGTATCTGTGTGTCTGTGTCTGTGTGTCTGTATCTGTGTGTCTGTGTCTGTGTGTCTGTATCTGTGTCTGTATCTGTGTGTCTGTGTCTGTGTCTGTATCTGTGTGTCTGTGTCTGTGTGTCTGTGTCTGTGTCTGTGTGTCTGTGTATCTGTGTCTGTGTCTGTGTGTCTGTGTCTGTGTGTCTGTGTCTGTGTGTCTGTGTCTGTGTGTCTGTGTCTGTGTGTCTGTGTCTGTGTGTCTGTGTATCTGTGTCTGTGTATCTGTGTCTGTGTATCTGTGTATCTGTGTCTGTGTATCTGTGTCTGTGTATCTGTGTCTGTGTATCTGTGTCTGTGTATCTGTGTCTGTGTATCTGTGTCTGTGTATCTGTGTCTGTGTATCTGTGTCTGTGATCTGTGTCTGTGTATCTGTGTCTGTGTATCTGTGTCTGTGTATCTGTGTCTGTGTATCTGTGTCTGTGTATCTGTGTCTGTGTATCTGTGTCTGTGTGTCTGTTCTGTGTCTGTGTCTGTGTTCTGTGTGTCTGTGTTCTGTGTGGTCTGTGTCTGGCTCTGTGTGTCTGTGTCTTGTGTGTCTGTGTCTTGTGTGTCTGTGTCTCTGTGTGTCTGTGTCTCTGTGTGTCTGTGTCTCTGTGTGTCTGTGTCTCTGTGTGTCTGTGTCTGTGTCTGTGCTCTGTGTGTCTGTGTCTCTGTGTGTCTGTGTCTCTGTGTGTCTGTGTCTCTGTGTCTCTGTGTGTCTGTGTCTCTGTGTGTCTGTGTCCTGTGTCTCTGTGTGTCTGTGTCTCTGTGTGTCTGTGTTCTGTGTGTCTGTGTCTCTGTGTCTGTGTCTGTGTCTGTGTCGGGTTGTCTGTGTCTCTGTGTGTCTGTGTCTCTGTGTGTCTGTGTCTCTGTGTGTCTGTGTCTCTGTGTGTCTGTGTCTCTGTGTGTCTGTGTCTCTGTGTGTCTGTGTCTCTGTGTGTCTGTGTCTCTGTGTGTGTCTATATCTCTGTGTGTGTCTATATCTCTGTGTGTGTCTATATCTCTGTGTGTGTCTATATCTCTGTGTGTGTCTATATCTCTGTGTGTGCTATATCTCTGTGTGTGTCTATATCTCGTGTGTGTCTATATCTCTGTGTGTGTCTAATCTCTGTGTGTGTCTATATTCTGTGTGTGTCTATATCTCTGTGTGTCTATATTCTGTGTGTGTCATATCTCTGTGTGTGCTATATCTCTGTGTGTGTCTATATCTCTGTGTGTGTCTATATCTCTGTGTGTGTCTATATCTCTGTGTGTGTCTATATCTCTGTGTGTGTCTATATCTCTGTGTGTGTCTATATCTCTGTGTGTCTATATCTCTGTGTGTGTCTATATCTCTGTGTGTGTCTATATCTCTGTGTGTGTCTATATCTCTGTGTGTGTCTATATCTCTGTGTGTGTCTATATCTCTGTGTGTGTCTATATCTCTGTGTGTGTCTATATCTCTGTGTGTGTCTATATCTGTGTCTGTGTCTATATCTGTGTGTGTGTCTATATCTCTGTGTGTGTCTATATCTCTGTGTGTGTCTATATCTCTGTGTGTGTCTATATCTGTGTCTGTGTCTATATCTGTGTCTGTGTCTATATCTGTGTCTGTGTCTATATCTGTGTCTGTGTCTATATCTGTGTCTGTGTCTATATCTGTGTCTGTGTCTATATCTGTGTCTGTGTCTATATCTGTGTCTGTGTCTATATCTCTGTCTGTGTCTATATCTGTGTCTATATCTGTGTCTGTGTCTATATCTCTGTCTGTGTCTATATCTGTGTCTATATCTCTGTCTGTGTCTATATCTGTGTCTATATCTCTGTCTGTGTCTATATCTGTGTCTATATCTCTGTCTGTGTCTATATCTCTGTCTGTGTCTATATCTGTGTCTGTGTCTATATCTGTGTCTGTGTCTATATCTGTGTCTGTGTCTATATCTGTGTCTGTGTCTATATCTGTGTCTGTGTCTATATCTGTGTCTGTGTCTATATCTGTGTCTATATCTCTGTCTGTGTCTATATCTCTGTCTATATCTCTGTCTGTGTCTATATCTCTGTCTGTCTATATCTCTGTCTGTCTATATCTCTGTCTGTCTATATCTCTGTCTGTCTATATCTCTGTCTGTCTATATCTCTCACATGTACACAAGTACAGTTATTATACATAGTGTAAATTACCTAAGATAACCCAAAAATTCCAGGCAAAATGCTATAGTGCTTGTATATATAAGACATAATAAGCATGACTGGCAAGTAATACGCATTGTCACTTCTGCATCGTGTGTAATACCTGTTGGTTTACGACCCGCTATCCGAGACAGAGAGAAGCAGACAGAAAGACACGCACACACACAGGCAGACAGAAAGACCGAGACACACAGGCAGACAGAAAGACCGAGACACACAGGCAGACAAAACAGATAAGCAGAGCTAGACAGATAGACAGACATACATGTTTGTGTGTAACAGTGAAAACAAAAAGTCAGGGTTCCCTGCAGCAGTGCTTTATCATCAACCAGTTCTTGCTGGAGTCCCACAGGGAAGTGTCCTTAGCCCACTTCTCTTTCTACATCAATGACCTCCCAAACGCATTTAAACTCCTTAAACCCATTTTATTTGCAGATGACACTACTTATGTCTTCTCTCACCCAAACCCAACCATACTAACAGATACTGTAAATGCCGAACTACTAAAAATATCTAATTGGATGACCACCAACAAACTTACTCTCAATATAGACAAAACCTATTTTTTGCTGTTTTAGAAACAGAGCTACAAATGTACAGCTAAACATACTGATAAATGGTTCACCCATTTCTAGACACACACAGGGTAAATTTCTAGGTCTCCACCTAGACTGCAACCTCAAATTCCAAACTCACATACAGCAAATATCCAAGAAAGTCTCGAAAACAGTAGGCATCCTCTCAAAGATAAGGTACTATGTACCCCGATCAGCTCTCCTTGCACTATACCACTCACTCATCTACCCTTACCTCACGATGATAAATTAGACACATATGCAACACTTGGGTATCTTTATTGAGGAAACGTTTTGCCACACAGTGGCTTCATCAGTCAATACAAAGGAGAATCATGAAGAACAGGAGGAGTTTGAGGTAATCAGTCCCTCAACCTTGAGTCGATGTTGTCAGTCCATCAATCTTGAAAAGAATACAGCATATGTGCGAAGAAGTAGCTTATATACCGTGGGCAGGAGAGGTGCAGCCTAATCCTTGGGCACAACCTACTTCCACAATGGTCAAATGTGACACCACCTATGACTGCTGCACCTTTCCTGCCTACGGTATATAAGCTACTTCTTCGCACATACGTTGTATTCTTTTCAAGATTGATGGACTGACAACATCGACTCAAGGTTGAGGGACTGATTACCTCAAACTCCTCCTGTTCTTCATGATTCTCCTTTGTATTGACTGATGAAGCCACTGTGTGGCGAAACGTTTCCTCAATGAAGATACCCAAATGTTGCATGTGTGTCTAATTTATTAACTTGTCGGTTCTCTGAACCATTCATCTACATACATCCTGTCTGACACAGCAACATCTTAGGATCTTAATACAGGGAATTCTTCACTTGCCTAACCCTTGGGCACGACCTACTTCCACATTGGTCAAATGTGACACCACCTACGACTGCTGCACCTCTCCTGCCTACGGTATATAAGCTACTTCTTCGCACATATGCTGTATTCTTTTCAAGATTGATGGACTGACAACATCGACTCAAGGTTGAGGGACTGATTACCTCAAACTCCTCCTGTTCTTCATGATTCTCCTTTGTATTGACTGATGAAGCCACTGTGTGGCAAAACGTTTCCTCAATAAAGATACCCAAGTGTTGCACATGTGTCTAATTTATCAACTTGTCGGTTCTCTGAACCATTCATCTACACCGTAACCCCAGAGAGGGCTTTGATACCTGAAGTCCTTATGGAGGGGGATTTCCCTTCCAAACAAACTCTCCTCCCTCTCCCCTCCTCGCCTTCTTCAATACGCCAACAAGAGTCTTCAATAAAGGTATGTAATGTTTATATTTATTTATATTTATCATTGTTTTCTGTATGTAAACTATAGTTATTCTTTAAAAAATGATTTTTTTGTGTGAATATTTTTGGGTGTCTGGAATGGATTAATTGGATTTACATTATTTCTTATGAGAAATATTACGTCAGTTTTTGTCCATTTCAGATTTCGAGCACGGAACGAATTAATTACGAAAACCGGGGGTCCACTGTACAGTACACTATTGTATAATTTAAAAATATACCAGAAATGTTATAAATGGTGCAAAGGTGACATTAAAACAATATCAAGGATGGTTGACACAAGCCCACTACCATTATAGTATGCTCCTCACTTAGTGACAAATTCGTTTACCGACGTGGTCTTAGGAATGGAACTGTCAAGTGAGGAGGCTGTAATATGAATGAAATTATCATGATGGTTAATGAGCCCATTCAACTGGTTTTGTATGCTTGAGGTAAAGCTACTATTGATTTGCTATTTATAAATACTGGAAAGTAACAGTTATAATATGAATGAATATTCTAACCTTAAGCTTTCTGTGGCATTGATGTACATGGGGCATGTACGAGAATTATTAGTAGCTAACTGGGGGGTACGTCCTTCCTCAGTTGATGAGATGTCATCACTGGACCAAAGAAGTGAACGTTGATGAAATCCTGAAGTGATACTTGATGCTTTACTCCCATGCATCATTGTCTTTAGAGAGTTTAATTTTGATTCACTGCTGAGAAGAACACCCCTGAAAATAAAGCAGCACCTTTAATGTTTTAGTATTAGAAGTATTTGATGTTGGCTAAACAGTCATTTGTATTATTCAGAATAGTGCACATGTATGGTGTCCAAATTCTGAAAAATTCTTAAAAAAAAAAAAAATTCTAATGCTTCTCTTATTCAGCAACAAATACTGAATTAAAAAAAAAATTGAGAAATAGTTACAAGTAAAATAATCCAGAAACCACACTCTTCTCTGGAAAGTTCTGAATTAAGTGTTCCCAAAGTGAAACCCTGATTTTTCAATGTACAAATAAAAACTTTCTCCATTGGGAAGTGGAACAGAATTCTTCCTCCGTAAGCCATGCGTGTCGTAAGAGGCGACTAAAATGCCGGGAGCATGGGGCTAGTAACCCCTTCTCCTGTATACATTACTAAAGTTAAAAAGAGAAACTTTCGTTTTTATTTTTGGGCCACCCTGCCTCGGTGGGATATGGCCGGTTTGTTGAAAGAAGAAGAAATAAAAACTTTCAGTATAAAAATTTACTTGTCTCTAACTATGCACTTATTACATAATAAACCAGTCATAGTAAAAAAAAAAAAAAAACTTTTGTAGCCACACTAAATACTCACCACTGCTGCTCAACTCCACTTTCCTTTTCACCAAAAGTCATCATTTATAAACCACAAGTAAATCAAAGTGCCATAGGTATTTTGCATAAATTAGCTGCAATTTATGCAGTATCTGTTGATTTTATCTTAATCCTACACTGTGTGCATACTGACTAACAAGGAAGATAGCAATAAAACAAAAGAAAAAAAAAAGGGCTGAATGTGATGCAAAAGAAGAGAAATAGGAAGGTATTATTTATCCAGCAGAAAAAGTACTGCAAAAACTAGAACACACACGAGAGTTGATCGACTTTGGAAAGAGTGTAGGTTTGACAATATTAAATTTGATGACGAGAAAAAACTGCATGACAAAAGATTTTTTGTTTTTCTTTAATCCCTCTTTGTTAAGGTTTGATAGTAGCACTGATAAAAGAAGCAACTGTATATTTACCCTCCACTCAGCAAAGAAATTTTAACCCATAAATAATATTCTTCAGTCTAGGTAGTAGGTTGGTAGACAGCAACCGCCCAGGAAGGTACTGCCGTCCTGCCAAGCAAGTGTAAAATGAAAGCCTGTAATTGTTTTACATGATGGTAGGATTGCTGGTGTCTTTTTTCTGTCTCAAACATGCAAGATTTCAGGAATGTCTTGTTACTTCTACTTACACTTAGGTCACACTACACATTCATGTACAAGCATATACATGTACGTATACACACACACCTCTGGGTTTTCTTCTATTTTCTTACTAGTTCTTGTTCTTATTTCCTCTTATCTCCATGGGAAAGTGGAACAGAATTCTTCCTCCATAAGCCATGCGTGTCATAAGAGGCGACTAAAATGCTGGGAGCAAGGGGCTAGTAACCCCTTCTCCTGTATATATTACTAAATGTAAAAGGAGAAATTTTCGTTTTTCCTTTTGGGCCACCCTGCCTCGGTGGGAAACGGCCGACGTGTTGAAAGAAAGAAGAATATTCTTCATATTAAGGATGCAATGCTGTATCTCCTCCATATTAAAGAAGCACTCATGTATGTATAAAGAATAAAAAATTACTCACGTTAAAGGTCCCAAGTTGAGAGAAAAAAGGAAAATGAGAGCAAATAGTGCAGTTGTGGTTTTTCTGCTAGGACTGCGACTGATTGACTGTCGTAAACTTGCACACACAGCTTCAAGTGATGTAATTCTTTGGTGCAGACGCGAATTTTCCTGGAAAAAAATAATTACATTTGCATCTTCAGTACGGTAATATGCTCTGAATAATACTTTCCTTCTATTTTTTTTCTTTTTACAATCTTCAATTAGTTTGTCATTCCTTAGGTGGAAACATTAATGCACATTTTTAAATAGATCCTCTCTCAGTAAATTATATCACACCACAAATAGAGGGATTAACTAACTTGTGTAAATGGTAAATATTACAATTATTTTTTTATACGTATACAAATCAAAGCCGCTGCTGAATTCTCTCTCTACTCGATTCTACTCTTGCTATGATAAATTTGCCTTTCTTCTCAAAGAAATACAATGTCTACTACAAAGATTTGTGGAAAACTTCTTGCAAAACTTATTGTGTCTAATTTTTATTAAATTTTCTGCAATTCAATCACAGAAAAATGCATATTTTTAATCTGTTAAGTCTAAAAACAATACTTGCCATTCTGTATTATAATCTTGAAGTAACTAGTTTGACAAATTAAATGATTGCTTCAGTGTTTTTGCACAATAGCCAGTACAATTTATTCTGTTTATTGAGGCACTTACTGAAGTATTATAAATTAAAAGTCACCTTCAAAGAATTTCAGTAATTCCACATATGATGAACATTCATGTAATATAACTTCAAATAACCACAAATACATATAGAACCAATGCTTGCTTATAAAAATAACATTGTGCCACTCCAAGACAACAAACATACAGCAAGTGTGCTAGGGTGGTGTCAAGGTCAAAATTAGTAAAATGTTCTTCACAGCCTGGTTTTTGTTTCAACCTGTCCTCCTACAACCAATATTTTTTTTCTTTATATACAAGCCAATTTTACGACATGTTATTTAGAGAAGTTTATGTGAACAGCCATTAATTAGGTATAAGGAATTCTAACATACATTGATACAAATACATCATAAAATATATCATAAAAAGTGGAAACTACGAAGAAAATTGAGTAAGCCTAACCATAAAATGTAGTCTCCCATTTGAAGTATCAGTCACTACAGTAGACCCTCATTTAGCACGAATTTTATGTTGCACGTTATGGGTATTGCACGATTGAAGAATTGTGGCACATTCTTATCTAACACAACTTAAAACTGATATTACGTGGTTCGGCTGGAGGGGAAAAAATTTTGAGCACGCAGTCGCCCGCGGTGGGTTAAACCATTGAGTCAGTGGGGGAGTCCTACTGAGGGTGGCTATGAGCCACATCAAGTGTTTAATGCTGACTTTGTACACATAAAAAGAGGTAAACATAAGTTTGTGCGACTTGACGACTGACTTACTGAACGAGTTGACTGACTTACTGAACGAGTTGACTGACTTACTGAACGAGTTGACTGACTTACTGAACGAGTTGACTGACTTACTTAACGAGTTGACTGACTTACTGAACGAGTTGACTGACTTACTGAATGACTTAAAGTTAGACACACTCAGTACAACCATCGACTTCAGTTCCAGAACCTCTACTATCCACCTCAGCCCAGTAGGGCCACAGCATAACTCTCCACTCTCTTCACAATCATCCACAAACACCAGCACCCACAATTTAAGGTAAATACTATTATTTCTGTTACATTTGTAGTCTTAAGCAGTAAAAACAACAATACATCACGATAATGAACTACAATTACATATTCACTTTTATTTTTGTAAGATCTGTTGGTCTAAAAAAAAACTTGTTTGGCTTTTTGGGGACTTCCAGGAACGTAACCCTATTTTTCCCATAAGTTATTTTAATTATCTAACACAACATTTTCAGGAACGTAACTACCGTGCTAAATGAGAGTCTACTGTATCTCCAATCACAATAAAACACCAATGTTTGGCTTACGAAAACGTGTTAATGGTATGGGCTCACGAAAACTCAAGAGTATTTTTTTGCTTTTTGTCCCAGCATCATTGCACTTTGTGCTTATTTTCCCCAGCCAAAGTTAAAATACGTCAGAGTGGTAAGATGACAATGTAGTAAAGGATAAAAGAAAAGGGTAAAAACAAAAATGTCCACATTTCTTTACTCACAGTAATTTACCCACCAAATTACCATACTACACATGCAACCAAAAGACATTTGGAATTCACAACTACCTGGCAACCCACTCTACAGAGGAAAATTAAGATGACATTTCTGTTTGACATCATTACAAATTCACAATATGACTGCATAAAGTTGTGAACTGATACTGGCTCCTGACTCACTGGGTTAGTTGTAAACTATTTTAGGCAAAGTATTGCAACTTAGTTTTCTTGGTCACACACCAGAGTGAAAATAACATTCATTAAAACACAAACAAGGATACAATCTTAACTCAGTCAATTCTAGAATATGCTGTTCTGCATCAATGAACACCATTTAATATTATATACAGAATAAGGCCCTAGAATGTATCTCTAAAAATGGGGAGACAAATGTAAAAATTACTCCGAAACCGATTTATCTAGAATGCATCCTTGTTATGTGGAAGCCAATATCAGCGAGTTGGATATAATAATAAGGAAGGAGGGGAAGTAGAGAATACAAATAATGGGCCTAATTATACTATGTATATGTATTTAGAAGAGAATAGAAACAAATTTGACTGACAGTTCTGCTAAATTAAAACATGTCCATGCTATATCATGGAAGAAAGCCTTGCACACTATTGTATTTAAAATATAATAAGCATGAAAATAAATAGTGCTTACCTCTTTTAACTTTTGATTTTCTTTTTGAAGATCTGTAATGTTTCCTTCAAGGGCAGTTAGATATTCTTTTTTCTTTTTTCGTGAAAGACTTGCAGATTCTCTGTTCTTTATCATCCGTTGTTGCCTTTTGAAAGCCTTCAGCTGTAGAAAAAATAATTTAAAAACTAGATATGATTTGAATGTTAAAAAGATAAACTTTTTTGAAATGCACTGATATTTATCAACAAGGCAGAATGGCCCTTAAAACAATCACCATTACTCATTTCCTAGTTCTTTTCAAAAGTGCACAGACATCATAACTCCAATTATCCAACAAATAGCAACATTCCTACCCTTCCTCCAGAATAAAGGCACTGTACTTTCCACCTCTAGAATTCAAACCTACTAACCAATTCAAAGAAAATACCACTTATTTTAGAGAAAACCCATTTCTCAATGCACTCAAACAAGTTATGTCAAGTACAAGGGCTCAAGTACCCTATCTCATACAGAGAATCAGGGTTGGGAAAGTTATGGTAAGTCTTGGAAAAAACCTTCCTGGTACAATTCTTAAATGCCTAGACCTTTCATTAAACACAATTACAGTGGTTCCCTGAGTTTCTTACTTTATTCATTCCAGAAGGCTGTTCAAGTGCCGTTACCGAATGAATTTGTTCCCATAAGAAATAATGTAAATTAGATTAGTCCGTTTCAGACCCCCAAAAATACACTTACAAAAGTACTTGCAATAATACACTTACATAATTGTTCGAGTTGGGAGCAGTACAAAACTTGGGGTACCACTGTATGTATTTAGTTGTAAATAGGTTAGTATAATACTTGGTACTCAAAATTCAAGAGTACAGTAGAGCCTCA
The DNA here is from genome assembly GCA_009830355.1 of Cherax destructor. Classification (NCBI taxonomy): domain Eukaryota; kingdom Metazoa; phylum Arthropoda; class Malacostraca; order Decapoda; family Parastacidae; genus Cherax; species Cherax destructor. The sequence continues at coordinate 4,834 of WNWK01003327.1, read as the reverse complement.
CTTTATGGCATTCTGCTAATATGGACATTTCAAATTATGACCAAAACACTCTATACGGCTTCCCCCACCTGACTTTCTAATGAGGTCACCGCATCCCACCCGGTTTGTTTACATTCTCTGTGAGCACGACTCTCCATTATGTCTGGAAACTTTCTAAAATTTCAAGTGTTTTAAAGTTATTTTATATATACTACTCTGATAATTATACTTATGTGTACCTTTTTTTTTTCAACACGTTGGCCATCTCCCACCGAGGCAGGGTGACTCAAAAAGAAAGAAAAAACTTTCATCATTCAACACTTTCACCATCACTTATACATAATCACTGTCTTTGCAGAGGCGCTCAGATACGACAGTTTATATGTCCCTCCAAACTGCCAATATCCTAAACCCCTCCTTTAAAGTACAGGCACTGTACGTACTTCCCATTTCCAGGACTCAAGTCCGGCTAACCGGTTTCCCTGAATCCCTTCACAAAATGTTACCCTGCTCACACTCCAACAGCTCATCAGGTCCCAATTTCAGTGACCCATCTAATAACTTGGCTGGTAGGTCTAATGTGTACTTGTACCTAAATAAACTTACACACTGTGCTGGCATGCAGGTACACATTAAAATCACTAAGAGTGACTTATTAGTCTTGAAGATGCCATATTAACCCTTTCAGGATCCAGACCTCCCGATCTGAAACTTGTCCACAGGGTCCAAGAATTTAAAAAAAAAAAAAAATAATTCTTATGAAATGGTAGAGAATCTTTCTGAAGGTAATAAAACAAAAAGTACAAAATTTGATGGAAAACTGATGAAATTACACTCGTGAATTTTGCTGCATCAGTGATATTTACACATCGGCGATTCTGCCTACTTTGACTCCCATTATAGGCCAATTACATTATTCCAGTCGACCAAATTCTTAGCTATTTCGTTAGTATTACTTCTGTTTTATCGATTGAGCACAAGAAATCACCCAATCAACTATTTCAACTACCCAATAAAGTGACCAGAAATCAGTAATTTGACTAATTTCACACAAAGTTCAAAATATTCCAATTTCAAAATAGGGTCCAAAATAAACAATGCAGGCATTCCTGGCACTAAAACAGCATTTCCTGCTTATTAACCCATTAACTGTCCAAACGTATATATACGTATTTACCGCTAGTGCTCCGACCTTGATTTTCCCCATAAGAAAGCATGTAAAAAAAAACTTATATATACGTTCAGAGCGCTAGCGGTATAAACGTATATATACGTTTGGACAGTTGATGGGTTAATTACATTTCCAGGCATTACAAATGAATTCCACTTTGATTTTTTATTCACAATGAATTTTTATTCACACCAAAAAATAAAAGATTTACTGTCATGCAATATTGTAATAATTGTATAAATAATATCAGCGCATTCATGAATGCACACAAGACCCACCAGCTGACGTGTATTGGACACATGACGTTATTTGTTTACTCTTGAACATTGGCAAAAACTGAACATTTCTGTTACTTTGAGCTCAGTTTCAAGCCATTTTCAGCATTAAAACCAATCAAAATCATCTTTATTTCTGTAACATATCTTCGATTCTATCAAATGAGACCAAGAAACCACAAATACTGCAACACTAAAAGGCATACGAAAATACACTGCACAGTCGGTTTTAATAAAAAAAAAAATTTTTCTCTCTCATTATGCACTGCAGGATTTGTTTTATATGGTGCACACTTACCACAGATGCATTCTCTCATATCTAGGCCCAAATTTACCACTCACAGCTTATCCGAGCGAGCTGAGCTCATGGCGTAGAACTATGGGACGGACCCTCAAAGGATTAATAATGATAATAATAATAACAGAATAATAATCACTCTGAGGCACATTAAATGTTGTGAATTATGTTAATATAGATTTTTTTTTATTACCACATCGGCCGTTTCCCACCAAGGCAGGGTGACCAAAAAAAATAAAAACTTTCATCATCATTCACTCCATCACTGTCTTGCCAGAGGCATGCATACACTACATTTATAAAACTGCAACATTAACACCCCTCCTTCAGAGTGCCAGCACTGTACTTCCCATCTCCAGGATTCAAGTACGGCCTGCCGGTTTCCCTGAATCCCTTCATAAATGTTAACTTGCTTACACTCCAACAGCATGTCAAGTCCTAAAAACCATTTGTCTCCATTTGCTATCTAACACGCTCACGCACGCTTGCTGGAAGTCCAAGCCCCTCGCACACAAAACATCCTTTACCCCCTCCCTCCAACCTTTCCTAGGCTGATCCCTACACCGCCTTCCCTCCACTACAGATTTATACACTCTCGAAGTCATTCAATTTCGTTCCATCCTCTCTACATGTTTAAACCATCTCAACAACCCCTCCTCATCCCTCTGGATAATAGTTTTGGTAATCCCACACCACCTCTTAATCTCCAAACTACGGATTCTCTGCATTATATTCACACCACACATCGCCCTCAGACATGACATCTTCACTGCCTCCAGCTTTCTCCTTGTTGCAACATTCACAACCCATGCCTCACACCCATACAAAAGCATTGGTATAACTATACTTATACATTCCCCTCTTTGCTTTCATGGATGAAGTTCTTTGTCTCAACAAACTCCTCAGTGCACCACTCATCTTTTTTCCCTCGTCAATTCTGTGATTTACCTAATCTTTCATAGACCCATCCGCTCACACGTCCACTTCCAAATATCTGAATACATTCACCTCCTCCATACTCTCTCCCTCCAATCTGATATCCAATCTTCCATTACCTAATTTTTTTGCTATCCTCATCACCTTACTCTTCCCTATACGTATTCACTTTTAATTTCCTTCTTTTACATACCCTACCAAACTCATAAACCAACTTCTGCAACTTCTCTTCAGAATCTCCCAAAAGCACAGTGTCATCAGCAAAGAGCAACTGTGACAATTCTCACTTTGTGTTATTTATTTTTTAACCCCACACCTCATGCCAGCACCCGAGCATACACTTCTCTTACAACTCCATCTGTATGTTGAACAACCATGGTGACATCACATCCCTAAGGCCTACTTTTACTGTGAAATAATCTCCCTCTCGCCTACATATAATGAAGGACGAGATGTGAGGAAGGAATGAAGGAAAGAAGAGATGAGAGGAAGGAAGGAAGGAAAGAATAGATGAGAGGAAGGAAGGAAAGAAGTAAGGAAGGAGGAAAGGAAGAAGGAAGGAAGTAAGAAAGAAAGAAAGAGAAAGGAAGGAAGAGATGAGAGGAAGGAACAAAAGAAGTAAGAAAGGAAGGAAGAAATAAAGGAAGAAAGGAAGGAAGGAAGGCAGGAAGGAAGAGATGAGAGGAAGGAAGGAAATATGTAAGAAAGGAAGGCAGAAAGAAAGGAAGGAATGAAGGAAAAAAGGAAGGTAGGTATGAAGGAAAGGAAGGAGGTTGTGGAGAAGAAGACATGGGTCCCCTTTTGTGTTGACAGGCAGTGTGGGGTGGTGAGTAATGGTATAATATGTCATTTTGACAGCTGCCTTACCCTGACTCAGCAAATTTAGATGTCCCCGTCCCCCCCCCCCCACACACACACACAATAGCTTGGAGCTTTGAAGTGCTAATTGCAGTTGATGGAAAGTGTCTAGTCATTATATATGTGTATATATATTATAGAACAATAGTAATAAAAAAAATTTTTTTTTGTTGGTTGGTGTAAACAAGTTTTGTAAACAATATAATGATACTAATGTTTGTGCGATTATTGTGTTGCATACAACGAGTGTATATACTACTTTCTTTCTTTCTTCCTTCCTTCCTTCCTTCTGATATCCTGGGCATTGCTTTCGGTCACAAACTCATCAAAACCATGAAATTTATCTTCAGACACACTTCCATCTGTGTTAGAACTATCATTGAGGAAGAGAAATGTCCCAGATGCGCCAAGGAGTCAAATAATTCTTACCGCTAGGCATGCTGAACAAGGACTACTGAAATGTTTTTTTAATTTTTTAATGTATTATGAGATCAGACTACAGTAGTAATAGTGAACAGTCCATTCTTTCCCAGTGATATGACCCAAGCAAACAGTAAAGACATTACTTTACAGATCATCAAAGATCAAATAAATGTAAATGTACCAGTGACAGATATAAAAGAAGCACGATTACTAGGTTCACATGGTAGAAAAAGTGTTATGATTAGATTCACCACACATGACAGGAAAACAGATCTAATTAGATCTATTATAGCCAGGAAACAAGTATTCATTAATGAGTGTCTGACCAAAAAACGTCAGAACCTCTGGTATAGAATCAGAAAACTTAAGTGAGAGAATAATGATAAAATCCACCAATGTTTCACCCGGGATGGAAAAATTCTAGTGAAGAAAACAAGTGTAGGTCAGATGTATACTATCACAAATGAGAATGAACTATCAAGATTCCTTAGGGATGCAAATATTACAGACTGTATAAACACAATGTCCAAAACCAAACCCCTACGTATAGTGTAGTGTATGTTTTGCCCATCTACCTCATTTAAGTATTTGTCTATCCTTTGATGAATATTTTTGACAAATAGTTTTACTTTTATTTTTAAATACATACAATTTTTACTTGTGCCCATTTTTCAACCCACATTCCTATATATTTTTATCAGCTTACTTGCTTAGAATTTATAATTACTATTAATCACCTTACTTGCTAAAAATTGTACTTATCTTTTAATATTTTTAATATTAATAAATTTTACTTTTGTACACTTTTATACACTTTAGCACTTATTTCTCCTTTAATAGTTAACTTTGATTTTCATTATATTGCCTTTAATAAATTCTATAATCACAACTAGT